>JAQFXM010006790.1:0-12755 GCA_034693345.1 Entomobrya multifasciata | reverse complement strand
CTCCGTTTGCACAAATATTTGGCATCGGGGATGTTTACCAAAATTGACATTTTATTTATTTTTTAATGCCCGACATATTACCCGAATTCACTTTTTAGATGATCTATCATATCAATTGTTGAAAACCAAATTGTGGTAGTTTTTTCTTTGCTTTGATTTTGTGTTTCAATAAGGAAAACGTTTGTAGTCCTAGCCATCTTAAATACCGTAGAATTTGTTTTAAAAAACTCCAAAATAGTTCCGATATTATTTAGATAATAAAAAGGTATTTCATCACAAACTACTTTTTCAAGTGGACTATTGAATCAATTTCAGTGTCCAGTGTTTTTTGCAGAAAAAATAAAACCCGTCTGTTTTTTCTAGGAAAAACTAAAACAACTTTGAAGCTATATTCTATGACAGACTAGATTATTTTTTACGGCAGCAGTGTTATTTTAATAAATAAGTTTACTAAAAAAATACAAATTATCTGATGATTTTACAGCTAGTTTATTTAGTTTTATTGAACACTTGTTGGCCTGCCGAAGCAAAAACTCCAAGTGAGTCTGAAAATGAAACAGTATGGTATTATTATAGGTTGTCATGATGATGATAAGTAGGAACAACAGTGTAGGTTATTGGTCTTAATTTTCTTTCCCATGATAATCAACTTGTTTCGAAAGGCATCCTATTAAATGATATATATATAAACTGAATTACAAAAACGAACAATTGTCTTAGATATTCTGTTCTTGTTATGAGTTTATGATCACCATGATACTACAAAAAAGTCAGAATATAAGGATCTGAAAACCTTTCTTTTTATTCACACGCCTTTGGGGTTATTTTTTGTAGACAATTTAAATACTTAATAACTATTTTATCGACAGGATTTTGTAACATTATTTTATGACGTACGTGTTTCCTTAGATTTCCGTTATGCTTTTTAGTACCAGAAAACCCACAAAAATATTTATGCTAGAATGATGCTATACATAGCAATAGTACAGCAATCAAGTTTTAGTACAAATTTGAAAGAGACAAGTGACTTCTATATCTAACGCTACTCTATATCAACTTTGACGGATGAAAAAAGAAACAGAAATAATTTTCCCCCAATCATAACCTAAAGTGTGTAAATTAATTCTTTATTATTATTACCCCTCTCATAATTTTCAGAAAAACGTGTTTTGTAAGTATAGATTTTGTCTAATAATATTTTTGGTTTTGTAAATATTTATACAAGCATGCCAAATTCATTATCAAATGCTAAAGACAGATTACGTCAACAAGATGGACTTAAGTGTAAATATATTAATACATCATGTAAAATAATTTTATTCGATTCGAAAAAATACGATAAGTTTTTGACATTTTTTTCAAAAATTGCCCAGGTAACATTATTTCTATTTTTACTTTTACTTGTTTGATCATTTTCTTTCAACGATTTTGACATTTCACACAGGACAAAATGAATTTAATGACATAATACATTTTTTCTACATATTTAATAAAAATGTCTTTCCTTAATGAAAGTACATATGTATTATTAGGAAAGAAAATATTAGAAAAATAGTTATAGTCTTGTGCCACATTATTTATAAATATATGCATTGTAAAAGCCTTTTAATCCTTAATAATCATACGCTATCAATAGCGTAAAATATTAAATAAATTTTTCGTACATTGTTTAGGTAAATGATCACTAGCAATAGAACGTGCAAAAACCACTTTTAAACAGGGAAAACAAAGAATGCCTACAAATGCAACAATGTTCAGATCCTTTCCGTAAAATCGAATTTGCAAGTCATCAGTTCATTTTCATGCACATATCATCACTTTGTTCCTACAAGCATCTTGAAATTTTTACATGCTATACTAGCTAAAAATTTGTCGTTTCAAAAGCAATGTAAAAAATATTCAAAGTAGCTTGCAACTTCGCCGAATAAATTTATATTTTAGATACAACATTAAACATATTATAACATTAAGAAAGAAAACTTATTTGCTAACATAATCATTATTATAGCCTTCACTCTGCACTCATATTAGTATTTGTAATTGGATCATATTGCTAAAACGTTTCCTCACTTAAATATTTTTATGCTCACAATATAAAATAGAGTCATGATGATTTTAAGCATGACACTATTTAATTCAGTATGCTATTAAATGTATCACAGTATTCGTTTGTCAGCCAGATTTCCTCAGCATTTTTGCTTAGTGGCATAGCTATATTCCAAACATTCCCAAGCCAAATTCACGATTTTTATTTTTTACCCTGTTATATATTTTAAAGTTGTTTAAAACATGTGTCATCCTTATAGCTACATTTTCTATCAAAGGCTAATACTGTTAATATTATGCTCAGTGGTTGCTCGTTCATCTGGAAATTCTGATTGTGATGTTCTTACCCAATCAGGCAACATGTTTATTGTAATAATTCCATTCGCTTAAATTTCTAAACTATCTTTATACTTCTTCATGTTACTCATCAAATTTAACTTCTTTTTTTACAGAATCCTGAACTCCTCAAAAATACAAAAGTGTTTAATGAGTTTTCCAATGCACCGCCATGCACTCAAAATTCATGTGACAATTCCAACATTTGTAGTATACAATTACGTAATGCATCAGTGTCCAATGTGATGCCATGTTGTGTTCCAATTCTAAGCAGTGAAAAATCTGTTTGCCAATGTGTCATCGCACTTCCGGATAAAAACGGTCGACTGAATCAATGCCCATTATCTGATCTTAAAATAGTTTCGAATCAGATTTATAGCATGGGTGGAATCACTAAATTTTTTACAATTGAGGTTCCGATATGTGGAAGGATGTATATTTTTTGGAATATTTATAAAGGCACTGGAGCATCAATACCAACTAAAGCCAGACCGTTTCTAAAAAATAGTGTAAGAAATTTATCTTAAAAAATATAGTGCTAAATAAATAATTACGTTACCAACTTATTGTTTTTCAGGGCAAATCGGGATTTACATTTACAACAGCCTATAATAAAGGCGGTTGGTATGTTGTCTATTATGCTGAGTTCGTCACAACTTGCAAGACATTATTTTCATTTCTTTCTGATGACCTTTCACTTTGCACTGAGAAAACTTGCAACGTAGGTTTGCCGCATGCAAATATTATTTTGGTAAGCACAATATTTTTAAATTATCAAATAAACTGTTCCACTAGTGATTCGCTTCTTAACTTTCAAATATTTCCGATCCCGATAAATTTTGAATTTAGGATATAAATGGCGCAGATCTAACTAATCCTAAAAACGACGTTTTTCGAAACCTTAACACTTTGAACAATTGTGACGCCACAACAACAAAAAATAATCAATGCCCAGCCATGCAGGAAAATAGATGCGATCCTGCCCAACAACCGTGTTGTTACAGTAACAGATGCATGTTCCAATACATAACTGACACCAATCCATGTCCATGTCCCCCAAAAGGCAGTGATTTAGTTTATGCACATAATTTACCATTGGGCTGTAACCTTGACAACAGAATACATGTGTTTAATCGAAAAAGTGATCCTGAGGTCCCTCAACCGTTCATTTGGGACTTTTAACCTTTTCCATTTGTATGCCAATCAAAAAAAAGAATTCTTTATTATAAATATTTTAGTAATAATTTTTGAATGTTTTTCTTGTTTAATTTATAGAAAACTAGCTTTGATCAACTGTTGACTGGCAGAGTTACAATGATATCTACAGTAGCAGACGCTAATGTAATATTGGTTTGGTTTGGTGAATTTAGATTGAGCGCTTGTGCTTTTGCTGAATGCTTGCGTGAAGTATTTCGGAATATAGATCGAAAGAAGGTGCCAAATTTTGATTTGATCGTGAAGCTTCTGAGTTTGTGTCCTTAAATAATACTTTGGTATTTAAATAAAGCATAACTTATCAAAATGTAAAGCAGTTAATAACCTTATACATATTCTTAGAAAATATTGAGAACTTTTAATGCAAATTTGAACAAAGTTCAACATAATTTTAATGGTGTAATAAAAAAATTTAAAGGAAAAGATCTACAACAAAAATTAGTGAATATTGTTGTCGTTTTGTGAGTAAGCCGACGAAAAAAGGGCAGAATTCGTGATAAAATGTGACTGTCAGAAGAACTATTTAAATTCTCCATAACTAAATTTTATAGCGTAATAAATAATACGTATGAAAGAACTAGAAAGAAAAAAATATTTTATTATTTATGCTTTTTATGCACCTTAAGAAAATAATCAGAGTTCGTTGATATTTGGCTTCCAGAAACTTAATTTATATTATCATTGCTGGAATTAGAGAGTATTAACAAAACTAAAAATTCAATAGTGTAAACTTATTTTTCAAGCGCTTCTAATGAAAACGGAAGCTTTGTTTGTAGAGTTCCCATAATTTCTGAAAGTATTGGTTAGATTAAAAACTTTTTATGATTAATTTTTATTTATGCCATTTTGTATACATATATTTAGTTTTAACTGTAAAAATATTTAGTATGGTTTTTCTCAGATAAACATTGCTTGGTGACCCGATTTTGGACATTGATCGGGAAAAACTGATGATTTTGATTGAAACATACATGAAATTAAAAACATTTAACAATTAAGACATTACGTCTGCAAATGAATTAAAAAACAATTAACAAGTTATTAGAATAAGCATGACTCTTTATAACAAATTTCAAAGGGCAGGAGTTATTCATAAGCAAAAGAAAAATCTATCCGGTTTCCAAATTTGTGGACAGTACCCAAGTTGTGTCAGCTTTAATAATCATATACTACTAATATAATCAGCTATTTATTAATTTCCTCGTGCATTGGTTAAGTAAATTATCCAAAATAATAAAAACGTGTCAAAAAAATTTCAAACTGTGAATTCTAAAAATGCTTATGCGATCGTTTTGTTCCTGCTACCTGCTACAAATTTTTATTCAACAGATTTCTAACTCAAAGCATTAAGAAATGAATAATTTGGTTTCAGTTTGTTTTCTGTATGCTATCAAACTCTTTTCAAGTTTTTTTATGCTATGTAATCTATTCTTATTAAATATTCATAACAACATATTCATATAAATTGTAACCACAAAAAACTTGCCATATTAGCTTAAATTTGTGGTGTCAAAATAGCTCAAAATTGTTTGAAGGAGTTAGTATTTATGCTGGATAAAGTTTTATATTTAATACAAAATTTAACATGCTATCAAAACGAGAAAGGATAAATATTTGCAAACATCATCACTACTATATTCTGCACACATCTTTGTATTTGTAATTGAATCGTATTGCTTGAATTTCCTTACCAAAATGTTTATGCCCACAGTGCAAAATGTAGTCAAGAGTTTTTAAATGAAAATATTTTATTTAGTATACCACCAAATAATTCACAGCATTCGTTAGTCAGCTATTCCACAGTGCAGTGCCACATATTGTCCCCACATTGCCAAGCTGAATTCAATATTTTACTTTTAAACCCGGTTTGAATTGCAAACTTCTTAAACCATGTCTCCGCCTTATCGATACAGTTTCTATCTAACCATAACCCTTTTATTTTCATACCCAGTGTTTATTCAATCATCTGATAACTCTGATTGCAATATTGATACCAAACCAGGCAACGTTTTTATTGTAATTTGTGAATCCATTTAAATTCTTAACTGTATTCTATAATTTCCATGTGACCGACCACATTTTAATTATGATGTTTCCACAGAACCCTGAACTTCTTAAAAATACAAAAGTATTTAGTGACTTTTCCGATGCACCACCTTGCCCCAAAAAATCTTGTGATACGTCTGACTGTTGCAGCATTCAATTACGTAACACCTCAGTATCTAATATGATCCCATGTTGTGTTCAACTAGTTAGCAGTCAAAAATCAGTTTGTCAATGCGTCATCGCACTTCCCGACAAACACGGTCATCTCACCGAATGCCCGCCATCTGATCTTAAGCTCGTTTCTAATCAAATTTTTATCATGTCCGGAGTTTCGAATTTTTTTACTGTTCCGGTTCCAATATGTGGAAGCTTACGCAGCTTTTTTAATATTTATAAGGGCACTGGAACAAAAATACGTTCTGCGGCTGAACCGTTTCGGACAAAGGTTGTAAGAATCTGCGTTTTTAAAAGATATACACACCAAAATAATAAACATTTTTACATCTTTAAATTTTCCAGGGCAAATCAGGATTCACATTTACTACAGCTTATAACAAAGACGGCTGGTACATTTACTTTTATTCTGAATTCGTCACTACCTGCAAGACATCTATTTCATTTAATTCTGACGACCTTCCATTTTGTAAGCAAGAAACCTGCAACGTTGATTTGCCATATGTCAGCATTGTGCTGGTATGTCAGATATTTTCTAATAACTCAAAGTAATCAATTTAATGGTTTCAGCAATGTTTCGGAGGATACGAAGTATTCGATCCCAATTCGATTTAAAATTTTGATCCCACTTCCAAACCCGATCCCGTCAGAAATTTTCTACTTCGATCACTATCTGTTTTTCGTACTCCCGAAACCAAAGATCATTTGATAGTATTATGATTTATCGGAGCATATCAAATTTGATCGGATGAGAAATTTTCCATCTTTCATATGAAATTAATGTAATAAGCTCATTTGTTTCCTTAAGAGGTATTTCAATCAGGTTTATGATATTAGCTAAAACGTTCAATCTTAGAATCTGATCAAATTTAGCAAAATTTACAAGTTCAATACAGTACTCTGATATCCTTTTTGACATGCAATATTCACGATGCAATCCATTACCAAAAGCGCATTGGATCTGAAATTTTTGTGATTTCTGTAGTCGAACTGAAACAGTAGTTTTAATCCAAATGTTCTCGAAACTATAATGTATTTTTATATAACTTAGGACCTAAATAATGCAGATCTAACTAATGACATGAATGCAGTTTTTCGAAACCTGGATACTCAAAATGAGTGCGAAGCTACTGTCCTGTCCAACAACCAATGTCCAGCTATGACGGAAAATAGATGCGATCCCAAAACTCAACCTTGTTGTTATAGTAAAAGATGTATATTTCCGTACATTTTTGTCAAAAATCCTTGTCCCTGTCCTCCAAAAGACAGTGACTTATTTTACGCAAATAATATCCCATTGGGTTGCAGTTTGGCCGTTCGAATACATGCTTTTAATCAAATGAGTAATCCCCTTGTCACACAAGGGTTCATTTGGGACCTTCAACCGGAACCATTGGTATGCCTGCAACCTACAACAATATATTGTCTTTTAATTGAAATTATTTTGTAATAATCAAATTGGTTTTTTTGGGTTTGCAGCAAATTAGCTTTAACCGATTGTTAACTGGCAGAATAACTATTCAGTCTACTGTAATAAATGCTAATGTAACATTGGTTGCGTTCGGTGAATTTACATTGGATATTTGTGTTTTTGCGGAATGCTTGCGTGAAGTTTTAAAGAACAAAGGTCTTATAGAAGTACCAGAATTTATAATACGGCTTCTTACTACTTGTAGGTAAATATTTAACTTATTTCACTTGTTAGTACTGATTTTTTAATTGTTTAAATGAAATACAAGATAATAAATAATGTTGATTAAATAAATAAAGGTAAAATCTTATATCTTGAAACTTTGCGTATAAGACGAAGAAAAAACCCAGAGAGTATGGGAAAACTCTGACATGATTACATTTAATTAACTTTATTTACATGATTTTATTTATCAATTACGTCAATAAAAAATACATGATATATGTAAATTTTGTTTTGCCTCATATAAAACAGAATCTTGGTTTCTAAAGTTCTAACAAACTCTGCAATAACGTAAACCCCATTAGTAGCCATAATAAAATTGCCTTCTATAATTCAATTGCTAGTTAATAGTACTAAATATGGTTAACAATGCATTTTTGTCAATCATCCTTCCCAAGTCTGTGAGGTGAATGATCTCCCAAGTGATAAAACGTGCATTCAACTTAAAAATATTAAGTTTTCAAAAACTGCTTACGTTTTATTTTTCGGGCTTTGATGACAAAATGAAATGACCTAATAGTAAGTTTTGCTAAATCCTTATGTCAATATATTTATTCCTAATTCATGAGCTCGACTATTTCTATACCAAATTGCTTATGCAAACCCATAGGAGAAATGGTACGATTTTTTGGTGTATGCTTGCAAGCACTTTTATTAGATCGATTTTTACGCAATCCTGTCAGGAAAATTATTGCTTGACAATACATTAATTTCAACATGCACAACACTGCACCAACCTACCAAGCGCATAGTGCGCTTATCACGCCACAATTCAGCATTGTTTGACGGATTATTTTGGGTTTTGCAAGTTGGTAAATTACAATTAATTAGTAAAGCATTAAACAAGTATTATTTTGCTAACTACCCTTTCATGTCTTTTACACGGAAATGCTAAAGTACCATATTGTATATCGCATCTCATTTTATGTGGGCAAATTTTATGTTTTCTCATTACTATTAATTCATATGATTACAAGTATAGAACAAAATCTACCGTGCTGCAAATACGAAAGAAATTAAAGATAAGTTTTGTAGCGTAATAAATAATTTTTACAAAAAACTAAAAAGAAAAACTTTGTTTTATGCAAAAAAATCAATGCCGTTTGGTATCTAATTTAATAAATATGCAAAGTTGTATTTTTGGGATTTGTGAGTAAAAATTACAATTTAGTTTTCCAGTTGTTCCAAAGAAAATGGAAGTTTAGTTTTTAAAGTTCCAACAATTTCTGCTATACATCCTTTAAAAGCACTACCTGGAAGTCTTAGTTCAGCTAACCAGTATAACGATTCTCCTCCAGTTTTAAGCAGCAAGATAACCGTTCCTCTACCAAAAAGAAAAATTCCATTGCCAGTGTCACCAGTCTGTTTATATTATGAACACAAAAAGTCACATCAGCACATTTTCGAATTGATCTATTTTTATTATATTGTGGAAACCAATAGTCTTCACATACCAGTCCATCAAAATTCAAGTCCCAATTAAATACCAAGGGTTCCGGTGGGTTATCACCTTGAAAAAAATATACTGTATTCCTTGCATTTAGAAAAATGCTACATGCTAAAATACAGTTAGTAGCCATAATCAAATTATCTTGTGTTGGAGGACAAGGACATGTGTTGCTTGTTGGATTAAATGGAAACATGCAGTTTTTACTATAACAGCACGGGTTACTATTTGCATTGCATTTAACGTCCGATTTTGCAGGGCATTGGTTATTTTTGCTAGAGTCTACTTCACAGTCCGATGCGACATTTAATGCTTTAAATACACCATTATGGGGGTCGTTTAGTTTAGTCGGCGGAATATCCTTAAAACATGAAATATATTTTGTTAATAACGTATGTAAATCGCACTACTAAAAACACTGGCAAATTACCTACCATCCATATTTCAGCATATGGCAGTGTACTATTGCACGGTTTACTACAAAAGCTTAGGTCATCAGATATAAAGGCTTTGTCAGTTTTGCATGTCAGCAGAAATTCAAGATAGAAGTTTACACAGTCGTCGCCAAACTTATAAGCTCTAAAATATTGGAAGCCAACTTTTTCAATACCTGTTTCCTAAAGCATTGGTAGAAAAAGTGTGGATGCAAATTTATATCAGAAATGTAATTAAAATTAGTAATATTTAGCTTTATCAAAAGTTAATACATTTAGTTTGAAGAACGACAGTGCAACATTTGGCATAGTAGGGCAGTGCTTGCCTTTGTAAATATTCAAAGAATTGTGTAAACTTGAACAGATTGGATAAGTTTGACCAAAAAACTTGGAGTCTCCAGTCATGTTGAATATTTGATTGGACACTAGGGTCAGATCTTTTCCGGGACATTTATTTGAGTTTGGTATTTTGGCAACACATTGACAAACAGATGTCCCGTTTTCAAGCTGAACACAACATGGAATTAAGTTGGATACGCGAAAGCCTTCTAGCTGCACATTACAGATATTTGAATCCGAGCAACATTTTCCTGGATTATTGCATGGTTTGGCCTTTGCAAAGTCGCGATATACTTTAGAAGTTTCCAATAAGTCTTTATTCTGTAAATAAAAATTGGCAGTCAAGTGAATTTGACATACAATAATATTTTTGTGCTCTGTAGGAATACTGCTTGAATATTTTTATGTTAACTACCAGAAATATATCGGTTTGACGACCAGACTTTGGACAACTATCGGGGAAACCTGATACTAATAGTGTCACCAGAAAGACAAACAATACAAATTTCATTTTGCTTTTGTACAAGAACCAAGTTGGATTAAAAAATTAATATATCATGTAATTACACAGGTAATAGTTTTATGCGTGCAAACTATTGGGAACACAATGAATCAATGTGTTAATCAACAGTATTAAGTTCAAAGATCAAAGGCCTCTTCGGCTATTTCCTTCATGCTTGGTTAAATTTTCAAACTAATATTCTGTCATGATATAACTTATGATGGTGTTAGTACAATTGCATGAAGAACTGTTGTACGTTTATTTTCTGTAAGCATAAAAAATCGTTGACTATATGCAAGTCATAAGCTACAGAAAATGTGACAAATCAACTTGAATTGTATCGAAACTTTAAGTTAAAATTGCTTGCTGAGATTGGGTTTAAATTAACTTTTTATTTCATTTACTAAATAGGCCATATTTAAGCTTAACGTTAATACCATTTTGGCTGTAAGCAATGCAAAGTAAGACATAACTATAAAATTTGAATTCAACATCGTCAAGAAAATTCGTTTAATGTATTATTAATTGGAATTGTCATCTTCGAGAAGGAATTTACTTGTTTTATGGATAAAATTATATAATACCCATGAAAATTACACTTTTCTCTATTAAGTTTATACTAATTTAACGACACTCTGTTTACCAACTTAACTCCGTATAAAAATGGTCTCATAGCATAACATTGGTAATTTAGTTATTGTGTTTTATGATAACAGTGTTCCACAAACGAAAACGGCAAAGAAAGACATTCTTTCAATTTAGATATAACACAACGCGCAAACACATAATGTGTTCCACATGCATGCTATGTAAATATTTCAATTTTACACAGTACATTTAATCATCATCTCTGTTGTAAATAATACGGTGTGATTATCCAATCAAAACCTAAAAATTGACCTATTTGAGATAATGCATGTAATGTAAAATTATTATTTATCCAAAAAAACTGACACAAACTTAGACTCGCTTCAGAAACTATTATTTGTTCTCAGAAATGGAATTAAAATTGACAAGCGGGTTACCCCAACGTTTCCATGTATTATATTTCAAAACAATTTGAACTATGTGTAAACAAAGGTCTCCGATTCGAGACTGTAACAAAGCTTCTTGTTTATGTTCAATGCATGAACAAACTTAAGATTTATTTTTTTATTAGCAGCATACTATTTAATTACTAATTAATTGATCTCGAAAATACTTCCTGATCTGAAAGGTTAAGTGACAAGTTAAACCGTAAAACTGATGTTTTTCAGTACTATGTATCATTTTACAAGATTTAAAAACTAATCAATATTATACCCGAATTTTAACATTATTTAACCCATCCCTGTCGTTTTGTTTCCAAACATTCCACCCACATACATTTTTGACATCCTCCAACGAAAACAACGTCGGTCATTCTTTAAAGTTACTCATTGATGAGCAATTCCTTTATATCTTAACAAGTATTGATCCCTGACTTGTTATATTATATTTCTTTTCCCTATTTCAATAAGCAGTAGTACGAACATAATAATGTTGCATGTCACATTGAGGTTTGCTTAAATGCATTATTCCCATACATTTCCAGTTTCTTATGTGTATTTTATTGGTTATGTTATAGAGCCCGGAACTCCTCCAAAAGACAATAGTGTTTAGCGACTTTTTGGATGCACCACAATGCCATAAAAATCTTGTGATAACTATTGCACCAATCAGCTACGCAACACTTCAGTGTACACCATGCCGTCTTGTTCTGTGTAACGTGTTAACAATAAAAGTCAATGTCAATGCGCCAGTGCACTTCCCGATAGCAACGGTCGACTATATCAATGCACACTGTCCACTCTTCAACTTTTTTAATCAGATGTTTCTACAAACATACAGTTTTGTTTTTACATAAAATCATGGAAATTGATACATTTTCCTTGTCAACAAGCTTACTGGTATTTGTATTTCTGTTTACTTTTTTTGTCATGTATGTAACTTTTAGTTCACGCAGAGTTCACAACGATTTGCATAACTTTACTTAATACACAAGTGCTTCGAACGGAAATGGCAGTTTAATTTTTGGAAGTGTCAACAATTTCTGCTATACATCCCAAAAAATCCCTATCTTGATGGAGTTGTTCAGCTAACCAACATAAGGATTCTCCTCCAGTTTCAAGCGGCTAGATTACAGTTTATCTACCAAAAAGAAACATTCCATTACCAGTGTCGCCAGTCTGCAAATTATGAGCACAAAAAGACACATCAGCACATTTTTTGACTTGATATAAAATATATTATGAAAACCAATGGTCTTGACATACCAGCCTATCAAAACGCAAGTCCAAATTAACTACCAAAGGTCCTGATGGGTTGTCACCTTGAAATGGAAACATTTTGTTCATTGCATTTGGAGGAAAGCTACATGTTAGGACACTGTTAATAGCCATAATAAAATTATCCTGTGTAGGTGGACAAGGACATGTATTACTGGTCGGGTTAAATGGAAACATGCAATTTTTACTACAACAGTACGGATTGCTATATGTACTG
>JAQFXM010006789.1:0-12757 GCA_034693345.1 Entomobrya multifasciata | reverse complement strand
GTTCATGTATACAGCTAATATATCATTTATGTGTACAACTTCTTATAAATTAAGTAGTATTTTATTAGCAGTGTAACAAATAAATCGATACTACTACAAGAAGAATGGCATTGGAAATGGAAACTTTTCTGTATATATGTCTGAGTATCGATATCAGTATATAGTTTCGTTTTCTCACAAATACAAGTAATTACGTAGTTTGGCAAGTTTTTATGATAGACGAATGTAATGTCAAGAACTTTTTATAATGCTTTATGTCAAGTGCGAACTTAGAAATTCTTATATTTTCTTGTACTAATAGCTATTTACTTTTTCCTAGTATGCTGAATATAGAATTCATCGAATCATTTTATTGGAAATTAAGTTATTGGGTTATTCAACGTGCTCTGAGGTTACCACATGTCCTTGTTTAAAAGTCATGTGCATTCTTTGCACGTAACCTTTCGCATATTTTGGTTTTGGTATCGGTATTTTCGGGTACGTGCAAACATAAAATCTCCATATAAAATGATATCGAATTATTTGCAATTTTCGAGAATGACAATAGCTACATTAAGCACGACAAACAAAAATTACTAAAAAAAGAATGAATTTGGTATAAAATGGGACTGAATAGTCATAAATGTTTTTTAAATGTTAAATCCTGTCACAATTTTTTTGTATAAACCTTACAAATTTTAAAATATAAAGCCTCGAAAGATCATATCATGTTAGATATTATGATGTACTTTTCAAATGCACGTTCGTATTGCTTTTTGTCATAAATATATTTGTAGTCTGATGTACTTCTAATCCTGTACTTATGTAAATTATTGCCAATATGAGCAGAACAAAGCTTCCAAATGTCACTTGCAGATTGACAGAATACGTGGAAGAGACAGGTGGTTGCTTTGTAAACTTTCACTTTGTGGCTTGCATGTACAAAATAAGGGGAAAACGAGTCAAAGCACAATGCTCATTGATTAGTTCCAGTTAGTTTTCTTCTGTCGAATCAGTATAAATCCATAATTGAAAAGACAGGTAATCACATAAAAACTTTCTCATTAGCTTTACTGTTTATTGCTGTCTACTTATTTTCCGCAATAATTACGAAAAAAACTTGCTCTTTTTGAAAACTCTTTGTTGATTCGCATTTTATATCATAAATAATAAATTGTATTACACCATATTAACGTTTCCAACGTCTGCTTATTCCACATGTCTTCCGTTTACACGGAATAGGAGTAAATCTATTGCATAAATTTGTATATTATTTATGAATTGTGTTGCGTTTCATCATCACCACTTTTGCAATCTGTTTTCCTTATTGGCTCTTCGCTCTCAGACTTTTTCTTTCTTTTTATCTCTGTTTTCTTCCAGCAGAATAATAACCTTGAGTAACAAATTTATCATTATTCATTAAATCAATTTCTCATCGTAATAAAGTCTAGCCCTCTTTTTTCTTTCCCTTTTTGAAGAACATCTATGTATGTTTAGTAGAAAAGCTGATGTTATGATTATTGATGTAAGAGTTTTATAAGCTGATTAAAAAGTAGATAAAGTCCTTTTATTCCTGCTTCTGAAACACCATTACCACCAGAAAAAGTGTTGCAAAAGTAACAATATGTTTTCATAAAAGTTTCTCTTGCTCATCCCATTAAAAGGAAATTTTCTCATTTATTTTCATATTCCACTTCACACATAACCGCACACTTTTCTTCTGCAGATATAAAAGCATGATAAAAAAGTAACGAGCAACATGTTTTTTTAAACGTTAGTTTTATTTTGGATGTAGTCCGGTTTTGTTAAAGAACTGACTTTTTCTTTAGTCTTTTTCTTCCGTTTTTTATAACAAGTCTACACAGTCATAAAGATGATCATAACAATAAAAATGCATAAGTAACTGCTACCACACACCACCAAAAACAACCAACCACCTTCTTATTCCCATTTTATTTTTTTTGCTCAGCACAACTTTTTTTGGTCCAACCTACTCTCTTTCTCTTTTATTTAAAAAGAAGTCCTTTGTTTCCAACTACCTCGTCATCGTTTTTCTTCCGAAAGAATAACAAACACTGCTGCTCTGCAAGAAGTAATGATAATGTATTCTTTATATGCACTGAATGATCCCTTGTTCCAGGCACATGAAATATTTTACGTCTCTAGTCTCTACTTTATTTTTCCACTCAGAGCATCACACACACGAAACGCAACTGACGCAACTCATGAAAATCGTAAACAAGCCGTTTGGGATGTATGTATATTTGTTTACGTTTGTTATTTTGGAGCTTATCATTTTTGTAGCGACACATATACACACATGACCGCGTTTTCACACCTCTTTGTTTTGTTCACATTTTCACAACCCATCCATCCAAAAATACATGACTCAAATGTCAAGCCAAACAGAAAATTATATTCTTGCTTTTTTCTGTGATCATGCGAACGAAATGACTCGATGACTTTTCGTACATTGTCAACGTTTTACTGTTCCTGACTCACTGGTTCGCTTGGAAGGTTTGATTATTCTATTACTCAGGTCGCTGTGCCATGTACATATTTATCTAATTTTTGCAATTCCACTTGGTGCTCCAAATTTTACTTTTCCCCTAATAACACATTTAGTATACTTTGCTATCACTTTGCTTTGCTACTTAATTAGTTCATAATTAAATAATACAGCTGCAAACGCTTAGTGTATTCCTTTTAAAAAATCAGCTTCAACAAGGGCAGTGTATTATAAATTCAATTTTTTGTTATGTATAGCTGCTGTAGTTTTGTTAAAACAAACAATGGAAACTGACCATTTCACTCACACACAACGACCACTATACCAGCGAGATATTCTCTTTTTTATGTGTTCTCCAATTTTCATAAACCATCAGCAACAGTCCACCAACTACCAACCATCAACACAAACCGAGCACTAAAGACCCTACAAGCTTTTCGCTCCTTCTTCTATCCTTTACTACACCGTTCCTTCCTACCTCACCTCATCTTGTTGAAAATGTATTTTATTCATAAACTCTCACAACAACTCAGCATCTCACTCTCTGGACTGGACCACAGTTTTATTTTTCATTCCGGAAGAAGAAGAGGATCATAATAATATGTAATAATGATGATACTGGTATGGTGTAGTGTATAGGAATGAGGAAAACGTGTAAACCCTATACACAGTTTAAAGTAAAAAAGGTAATCTTCATTGGACTTTAGAACACATTTTCCATCGTACTAATAACAAGCTATGTTTCAATGTTTATAATTCTTGATTTCCTTGCAAAGGCAAACTGTGTGTAATAATGGTAATGATGATTACATTACAGACTATACGGACCATCATCACCAGTAGTCTAGCACTCTGGTTGAGTCCACCGTATACCAAAACCCTTACTACCACCACCACATGTCCACGAGAATAATCCAATTTTAGCTGTGTGTATAGATGTATGTACAGCAATTTTATTCCCATTCTAGGTGAATCCCCCTTCCCTTTGTCCAGATCAGACAGAGTCCAGAGTCCAGGTGTGTGTTATGTGTGTGTTTAAAGTATAAAAAAGGCAATAAAACCCACAAGGTATATAACACACTACTGCTGCAACTGACTGGCTTGACAAGCAGTGAACGTAATAATACAACAACAACAACTGTTGATGATCATTAGGATGAGCTCTGCTGTTCATGTCCTACAATACAAGTTCCGAAAAGTCTACACTTTGTTATATTTTATGTAGGTATATATCATACCAAAACCACAGAATAAGGAAGACTGATGATGATGTTGTATAAAATATAATATTATTAGTTTTTTTCCTACATCACTGGATGAAATCTCAGTACACTTGTACTACAAATTTTTTACTCTCATTTCAAAAAGAAACGAAACTCACGAGAAAATGTTTTACTCCTCTTCTTCTCTTCTTGACTTAACTTGACTGTCTGATGATGATGGTTGTTCGTGGTGCTGCTAAAAATGAAGCTGGAAGGATAGAAAGAAAAAAAAGACTTACTCAAACACTCTCACTCAAAAACGCAAGCTTTACTACACAACTAGCATGCTCCGCACATAGAAAAGAGTAGTAAGTACGGCAGCGTGAGAAGAGGTTTTGTAGGAGTGTGTCTTGGCTTGATAAATTGGTAGGCTGTGGCTGGTTGGGTTGGTATAGACGAGCGAGAGGAGAACTAGGTTCTCTCTTTCTGACTCACTCACAAAAACCAACAAAGAACCAGCATAACAGTAAAAAGCAATCGAGAGATGGGCATATATCTAGTGAAAAGGCTTCACTGTTTCTCCACTGCTGCTGTTGAGGTTTAAAGGGGTTCTCCCTTCCTTTTGAAAAATGCAGTAGACGTGATGGTGCTAGAGGTACAGATACGCAGTGTACACTGTGCAGTGATATGATATTATGATGATAATATTAGAACAACCAAGGAATGAAAATTATTTGAATTCTGTAGGTGTACAACTACTTCATAGTTTATAGTAGTTTACGCTGAATTTTTAATGATACTGCTTTTAAAACACTTTCCTGCGCTAAACAAGCACTGGGAATCATCATATTCATTTATAGATATAATTTCTCCGTGTTCATAAGCTGATTTTAGTCCTAGCAGGCCAACTATTGTCAGATAAAACAGAAATAGAAATGCTACCACAATGTACCAGAAAAAGGAAATGTCAGTTTTGAACTTCATTTTGTATTCTGAAATCTGAGACCTTTACTACGCAGCTTTATGAAATATTGCGAGTAAATCTTTACAAGTGCTGCACACGATATATATGATTCTTCTTAAGAAAAAAGCTCTGAGATTTAAAAAAAGAGACACCGCTCACCAGCTTAGCCTGAATATGACTGAATTTTTCTTTTAAAAGTAATACAACTTTTATACTTACTCTACTTCCTCAAGTCAAGTCAACAAAACAAGTAATGTCGTAGGTGGCGGATATACTTCAGAAGTAGAAAAAAAGATCAAAACTAAAGCATCGAATAGCAGCAGCTGAGCTTTGAGCTGATTATGAAAAGATCAGGAAAGGTACATAGGTTAGCTTTATGTTGTTTTCCTGCTTGTGATATAGGAAATGAAGAGTTTTGCAAATTGATTATTATTTTTGAACCAGAAAATAGTTTTCTAGAAAAGTAAGTTTGGTCCATTAGCCGAGCCCTGAGCCAATACACAACGCAACTCTTTTGAACTCAACCAGCAAAAAAATACATGCCATCAACATCATCAAAGTGAGATTGTCGTATTCGCTGTTGTGATCCTTTCAGAAACAGAAGTGAATCGAAAAATGAAAGGAAACCGTACACAAAACCAAGCCAGCAGAAAGTGAAGGAGTTCATGGTTCGCCACAATATCAGAGACAAGAAAGACAGCGACAAACAAGATGTATAAAAAAGTCGTCTCATTTCGCACCAAAAGTAAAAAAAACAAGTTTTGGTTTATCCATCCACAAGTCTCCTTCATCTCAAAAACATAAATAAATATATACAAACACGAGTGGAAAAAAATGTCTTTAGGATTTTCCTTCAATATGCAAAATACAATTCAATTCACTCAAGAAGGAAAATGGAAAAACGATCTCGGTTTGGTTTCGGTTATTTTCTCCATAAAATATCTTTGCCTTTTAGAATCAAATAATAATATTCTCTTACAAAAGCATTATATGAGTTTACCTTCTCTCTCACTTCAACCCATCCCTTCCCTTGTTCATTCATTCATATTACTACTTACTTTTCCCCAACACAAATAAATAGCAGCCAACATAAAACTGCATTTCTATATTTTTCCTAGTTCGTCTCTGCATTCTATCCGCTGAGAGCAACAGTATAATAATATATTTTACAACAACAACCATCACAACACAACACCCAAGAAGACATATTTGAGCAAGTCAACGGCATTCAGCATCTCTCTCTCCAAAGAAGATTCGCAAAAGGAGGGAAAGAAAGAACACAGAATACATTATACTTACACAAAGTCCAACAGCCTTACTTTATTCAACTAGCGCAGAGTAGAGTCGAGTATCAAAAGATTTTTTTCATGAGACTTGTGAGAGCAAAAGAGTTTCGATCCAAAGATGCGCGCAGACGTTACTTACCGTTTCTCTCCAACTCCAACAACTGCCGCGTGTGTGTATGCTTGGTGTGTTATGTGTGCAGAGAGAGAGTTGAATAGAAAAGTAAAGAGATATGGCCTACACACGAGCAAAATCATAGCCATGATCATCAACAGCATCGCATCTCTTATACCATACACCATGCAACACGAGCAAATACAACGAGGGTGTAATATTTTTTCAGTTTCTTTGTTACATTAAATATATTGAAGTTGTTAAAGCTTACAAAAAGCATTACAACAAAAAACGCCGACTTTTTCTTATATTATGCATATATGTTTATTACTGTTATGTACACATATACTGAATATTGTACTATGTCTTGGTTAGATAGACAGATAGATGGATATTTTTTTAGAAGGTTTACACTTTTCGACGAATTTACGATAATTTTCTGCAAAAAGTCGGAGCAATGCACAATACCAACTTACATATTGCACATCCTGCCGTTCTATACGTAACTTGGTGTGTATTTTTTTCCTGAGCTTCCTTCATCCAACGAAATTTTTTGTCTTCCTTTTTTTCTTCTTATTTCCTTTCTTTTTTTATGTTTATGAATGTGCAGTGCAGTGTATACCATAAAAAAGGACCCATAATATTTTTAAAAGGCTTATTATCATTTTCCTTTTTTATGTGGGAATATAAGGGTCGTTTTAAGTTTATTTAGAAAGGAATGGCAGCAGACTAAAAAAATAGTACTTTTTTCGTATGAATTTGTTTATTACCTTCCCAGAGTAATAATCACGTACTTGTTAGTATGGTATTTACACTAAAGTTTGGCTTTTAGGTGGTAGTGGAGGGTGTAAATGTTGTGTTGATAAGAGAATGCTTTCTGCTATTTGCTAGTTTATTTGGAGTTGGTTTGAGCTAAATAGCTTGCCTACCACTTTGTTACTGTTACTATCTTTCACACCGGCGGGCAAGGGAAAAGATGCGAGACTAACAATATCAAAATCCCAGCCAACAAGACAACATGAGACCAGACTGTGAAAAAAATATAGTATTTTTCCACAAGAATACGTGCTTGGGCTTTTGTATCATAAAAATGTATATACTAAAGGGCTGAGCCTTTGGTCTTCTTTTTTTTGAGAGGAAGAAAAAAACACAAATGTTATCACATATCATATCATACAAACATTCCAAGTACAATTGCACAAGCTTTTTGTAGAGAGTGCTAGAATTACAGCCACCAACTTAGCTCAAAGAAAAAACGGAGAGAAAAGAATGTATTTTTTTCAGTTTACCAATCTTTCAACTTTTCTTACTTTTATTTTTACAACAAAGAGACTTTCAATAGTTTTCTCGGAACCAAAAACGTATTCCCAGGCCTCTTTCAATGTGTAAGGTAGTTTAAATTACATTTTTAGAAAATTATATTTAGAAAACTGGCAAAAATGGAAGGATGATGTAGACTTTCACTGTTCATTTGAGACCATACGAGATAAACAGTGCCTTTGTATACATAAAGTACTTACCACCACCGCTACTTATAAAGTATAAAAATACTTTTTAAGTTTCTTGAGAAAGCTTTTAAAGAAAATATTGTCCTGCTAAAGTTTTCAGAGAGGAAGAATAGAATGTGTCATATGGCAAATTTCTCCGCTTTTGTGACATAAAGACTTGATGCTGGACGTGATGATGATAACAGCTAAAACGCAAAATGTTCGTCATTTCCATCTTATCCCACGACGGCAAACTGTGTCTATCTTTGTACATCTTCCCACGTAACATAAAATTAAGTACGGAAGAAAATCAGCAAATGACATCCGAGTTTTCTGAATCTTTCTTGGAAGGTTATTATTAGTAGAGAGATGAGAGACATGATATTTAGGGGGAAATACATTTTAAAGCAGTTATGATTCTGATTATAAGGTCCATTTTGCTGATAGTTATATTATTAAGTTTTACGTAAGCTTTCATCAAAGAAGATATATTTCTTTTCAATATGGTATGTGTATAACTACTATGGATTATACTTTCTTCAAAACACAATAATGGAAGATGAGAAAGAAAAGCATCATCAAATTTGCGCTGTCGTCCGAAGATGCTGAAGAAGAGTCAAAGTCAGCGTATTACACGATTCTTGGAATTTCTGTGCTGGAACCCTTCTCTCTTCGTAGAATCACCACAGAATGTTGAAAATATGTCACATTTGCACAAAATCATTTGTTTCCACCACTTTCCTCCGTTACGTCTCAGCCCGTCACACGAAAAACGTCTGTGCTCATGTTATGCTGGTGAAGGGAAGATGCAAATATTTTCATTTCATTTTGCGTTCTCTCTCTCACACAATGGGCTCAGTTGGCGTTGGCGGAAAATGGATAGTAAGCTGTTGGAGAAAATGGACAGCACCCATTTTCTCCAACAGTAAAACTAGAAAAGTGCAAAAGCAAAAAACTACGTTACAAAGTTGTACCATTGTAAAATTATTGTGAAACGAAACTTTCCTTCTATTTTCACACTTAGAATTTGCATGAAAGAGATATGTATGTAGTTAAGTATACTCACTCATTCGAGAAGAAAATTTATCCCATTTTTTGTGAGTTGACTTTGACTTGGCACATAGCATAATAAGTGTGCTATGTGCGTGCATGTGCAGCCTTGCTAATTTATTGGGACACTCGCATTTTATTCCTCAAGAATCTCAAAGAAAGAATGCAAAAATTAATAATAACGCAAACTCTTGAAATTGCACTGGAAAAAGGATTTTTTCTGATTTCTCCTCGACTCATTTTCAACTTCTTTCTTTTCACTTAGCCTCTTACTGAATTATGCATGCTTACATACCCATGGAAGAATGAAGTAGTATAAGCATTATACTCTCATTCTTCCATGTTACATACCTATTTACCAAATAAAACACAGTAGCAAGAACTATGTAGCACTGTTCTGGATTCTTGTGTAGAATGTGCGAACTGCGAACTCAACTCGCATTAGTTAATGTTTAGTTACTGTACACTGCACAAATTACATATGCATCTGTTTTTTCCAGGGATTTTGGAAAGTCTCGGAGGAATTTTATTGCTGAAAGTGTACTGGCTACTGGTGAAAGCGCACACTAGATATTCATTTCATGACATAAACATAAGCCTTTCTGGAATTTACAATCACAAAATCCTCTGCGACCACTACCACATACTATACATTTATAATATATAGGCATCTAGTTCTCCTATATGCAACCTTGTATGTATGTTACAGTTGTTACGTGTCTCACTATGTGTTCCACCAAGTTTCTTTGGTTCTTCTGTCTCTACCTTGCCTTGGGACCCCCATCCAGAATTTGGCTTTAAAGAAATTGGTACTAAGGCTACTTGCCTTCTTGAATCATAAACCAGGGCAGGCCACACCAGAAAGCCCAAAAGTAGAGACTTTCATTCTTTGTAAAAAGTCTTTGAATCCATCCAGTACTCTCTTTCCTTTACTTGGCGATTCATGTGGAGGTGGAGGTTTAGTTGGAAGTAGATTTTATTATAATTCTGTAAAATTCTCTTTTTATTTCTTCGGAACTGGATTATTGGTGTGTATACAAGTAGGGTACTAACTTTACTGACTACGGTATCTACCTACTCAATCTGTACACACATACATATATACCAGGTATTCTCATTTGCTGAGAACATGCAATTTATTAGTTAGCATTATTTCAAAGGACAAGGACAACAAAGAAACATGAATATTATGATTGTGGTATGTTGAGTGGCTTGACTAAGTAAGTGTTGTTGTATTTCACAAAAAAAACACTTGTCTTTTCAAACTTCAACGCGAGTTATTATTATCCCATTTTGTTGATGCCTGTCAGAACATCTCTGTATAAAAACTACTTCATGTTAACGATCTCACTGTAGATTTCAAATAGTGATTTGCAAAGACACGTAGTATGTGTACAAGCAAAGCAATTTCTCATCGCAACCGTTATAAAATCTGCATCAGCAGAGCAGTGGCATTCAATGCTATCCTTGTCTAAAAAATCATCACAAAAACCGCCCAACTTGTTTTTATAGCAATCCATATGATATGCATAATGTACATATGTGTTCTATTAGTAAAGACATATGATATATATTACAGATACAGATAGTCATCAATTTTTTATTTTCTCGTTTAATTTTACACTTGTTTTTGTTGGCTATATAAGTGCTATTGAAATAGTACCATTGACCCCACTTTCACCATTTGCGCCTCTTATAAAACCTGAGTATCAGCATAAAAACAGAAACTAAAGTAGTACCTATGTAGGTAGGCGGTACAAGTTAACTCCCCCATGACAAGAGAACAAGACATGGAAAAAGCGTCCAACTCTCATCTTTCTCATGAAGTTGTTTCCTGTTCTTCTGAAGCATTTCATTTCACCATTTCATGTAACAGGGCACTGGGTACATTTCTGGGCGGATATTTGTCCCCCGTTTGGAATATGACCGGTTCAATGGAAACCTTTTCTCTTACAAATAAAAAAAGATCATCCACTTTACCAGAAAAAACTTACAATCCCATCCAAAACCACACACACCAGTGAACTTGTGGGCTCTTTCACCAAAACTTGAAACAAAGTTTGCCGGACTGCCTTTAAGGAACTCCCAGAGCCCAATCTAGTCCAGAAAGTGTGACATAACAAGTCTCATAGTATTTTTGTAAAGGTCCCATTTTTTGCGAGTGTCCCGAATCGCATCACTACTGCTGTTCTAATACTCCAAGCAGGAAATCTCCTGGATTACGATACAGAAAAAAATGTTCGTTTTTATGCAACTTACTTACGAAAACGAATAGAAGATCTACAACAAAAAGTTTTTCGTTAGATTACTTTTTTGTAAACCAAAGTAAGTCTTTCGTCGTACTTTTTATTACAGACTTGTGTATTAAGTGTACTATCCGTTTGACCGTATAACCTTATGTCTAAAATCCATGACTGGGGAGGGATATAAAAGAAGAAAATAATAGTTTCCTCCATTTTTTCCTTTTCAAATAAATAATGATCAGAACATATCCGACAACCGTGAATGTAAGGTGTGTAATGTATACTGCCCCAATACTCTTCTGCTACAAAAGAGATAATCACAACAACTCAAATCCAAGAAAAAAGTCGGAAAAGAAAAGACACGGTAATAACTTCAACGTTTTCTTTACTTCTGCGTCTCCAGTGAACCATGTTCAATGTTCATTTTTTCTTCTATCTCTTTTTTGCACACATTTCTTTCATTACTGTAGTCATACTATTACTTAACTCATTCAACAAGCTGCAACTGTAGTAGTTACAACATAAGTAAAGTTACAAAACTAAAATGGATTATTTTTTCAGACGTCATCTTTTCAGAGACCATTCTAGCCCATTCTTCTGCTTCAATTTTTCTTTAGGAAAAAATGAACATGGAAAAAAGATATAAATCATAATGGCAAAAGTAGGAAATGGTACAATAATAGAGAAAAAAGCTTTATCATACCAAAAGTAGCACAGCCGAATCTGCACAAGGGTGTAATTTCAATGCGGTACAATTTCTTTCAAGGGATCAACTTTTCAAAGAAATGAGAATACATAAAAACTAATTTTGAGATTTTTGTGATAGTATGATGCAACATAGCATTATACTTTTTCGGTGGATGGATGATGCTTAAACAAGTTACGTAAATCATCATAATAATCATAATGGAATGATCATTTTTGCCATTTGCCAGTGCCTATCGTCTTACAGCGGCAATCACAGTAACGACAAATGATTGTGGAACATAACTGATGTGGCGGTTTGGGCTGTTTATGTCACATAATCAAGATTCAATTCCTGACAAGTTAATCAAAAAGAAATAAAGTAACAAGAACACTGTCAAATGTGCTATTTTTGTTACTGCTATGAAGTGAAATCTTTTGTAAACCACTTTCTGCTTTCTGAACTCAATTATTTCTTCCGTCATAAGTAAACCATCTTTTTAAAAACCCCATCTGCGGTATTAGTTGTCATAAAGTCAGTTAAATACTTTACGTATTTTATGTAAACGTTTAATAAATTTGTTAAAATAAATTTCAAGGATTTAACTAAAATTTGTCATTATGTAAATCTCCCGTGTACAACATTGCTAACACTGCACAAGTGACGAGTGTTTGCAGATAAGTTTGTAAGTTGGCAATAACTTTATTGCAATTCATGGAAGTTTCCCTAATGTTTCACTAAACTATTTTTCCGAGTTTAAAGACCAACCAAAATTAATTAGTTATCTCAGCCACCAGTCTGACCTGACCTCGCAATAGTACAGGAATAACGATGGTAAAAGAAAACTGTTAGCACGGGGAATCGGCTGCATTAGTTCGAAGATACATCAGCCGAAGCAGTTGTCAGTTTTGCTAAACTCTGTTTACAACACTTCTACGCTAAGTGTTATTGATGATGACGACATAGTAAAATGATTTGGTGAAATGTCACATGTGGCACAACACCGAACTGGCTTATACTTGAAGAAGCCACAGCGAAAAATACTTTTTGGAAGTCTCAAAACTTTCTCTTTTGCAGTATCATAGAACCATACAAAAACACACGAGCATTTTCCTATTTTTTAAGTTATATAAGTGGAACGGGTGTGCAGAGTAATCATTATCATTATACTATAGTATATCCGTTACATGCACACAACTTTTTTTGTGGAGAGTTAAGAAGAAGACGAAAGAGTAAAGTA
>JAQFXM010006788.1:0-12759 GCA_034693345.1 Entomobrya multifasciata | reverse complement strand
AGATGGATTCGAAGTCAAACCTTTGTTTCTAACTTTTATATATTTTTACTTTTCTCCAAGTGACGATGAAATTCACAAATGCAGTCTTTAAATTTTCTGACGAATATTCAGATTAAAACAGTGCCATTTACCAAATTCGTTTTTCTCATGTTTTATACGTGTTTATAATTTTCAAAAATTCGATGTCAACATTCGGGTTTTGGTTGCAACAATTTATCTGAGACATTCTTATATCTCCTTTTCTTTTTATAAAATAGGCCTACTTCGCACTTAATTAATAATTATTATACACGAAGAAAACGATGAATCTAAGACTACATATTTATAAATTGAGATCCAAAAATTAATAAAACGTCTAAAAATTCATCACATGATATAATCATTACATTGTTTTTTTTTCTTAGATGGGTATGCACTTACACTCATTAATTAATATTTTTCTCGACTACCAAGTTGGACGATGGGTTGTCTGTGAGAATTCGATCAAAGTAGGTGGTGTAAGCGGAGAGAATCAAACGATGACACTTGATACTTTGACCTTAACATGCTAACGTCACATCCACAAATTTACTCTCCCTCAAGGAATTTACGAAAAACGTTTTGAAGCACGGTTGTGTATAATTGTTCCAACGAATATTAAACTTATCAGAAGACCCCATATTTTGAAGAAAAAGTTATTAAACTGAGACTTCACTTGCTCAAAATATTCTTCTAGGATTCCTCTTAAATCAACATAGTAAATTAGACTTCAGAAAAAAGCACGTGTAAAAACACACTTATGTATTGTATTCACCATGTTTTCAAATTGCAAAGAATATCATTTTTGTTCACCAAAATCCAATTTATTTGGTTTTAATGGGTTAAATGAGTGTGGGGATTGGAAAGATGAAGGGGAGGAGTTGTGACCCTGTTTGGTAAATAAGGTTGGATGGGATAGATCTGTTGACCAAGTGGGAAAATAAGCTCCGGGGGAATGTGAGACATTTAGAATTAAGAGTTTAATGTATGTATATTTAAAAGTGAAAAAAATGCAAGCAATTTAATGTTCTGCTTGTGGTACTACTTTAGTGGCACTTCTTTTAAATGCTGCAGCAGCTGGTGCGATAATGAAAGGAATCGTGCAACCGAACTGACGAAGACAATTGCTCGCATTAAATTTACAATTTTGCAATAAAGTGTACACCAATAATATTTACATTGCAACAAAATATTTTAGTTGTAATTATTAATTTTCAGTCAAGCTTAAGATAATTTCTACACATAATACTACAACTTAAAACGACACGTCATGTATACACAGTAAACGAATACGAATACTAACCTACAAAACTGTATTATAGTTTTACTTTTTTTCAAATCATTTTAGAATTGATTTGTACATTTTTCAAATTTCAAAACCTTAACTGCACCCTAATTACCCTACCATTAATTATTAATTACCATTAATTAATAGCCATATGGAAACAACAACAAAAACACTACAAATAGCACCTAAACTTACGCATTTGCATTTTTAAAAAAATAATTACTACATCTGCTAATTAACTTCGGATACAAAAATTGAATCTCTTAATCCCCCAAAACTAAATCGATTCACAAAAAGCTATTCACAATTACAAACCCTGCATTACCGATAACGTGACAGTGACACCTAATCCAACCGGGTACTTTACTCCTTAAATATTTCCTGAAGAAAGTAGCAAGCGAGTGGAGCCCTGTCCACATTTTTTACCCAGTGGTTATTCTTCTTCAACTTGTTCATCTCATTTTTAATTCGTAGCATCTATAAAAATTTTTAAAAAATACATTATTTTCTTCAGTTTCATTAAAATAACCTGATTTCACTAATTATCAAAAAATTTTATTTTTACACTTACATAAGCATTACTGAAATTGTTCATCCTTCCGTTGGCCACCGACTTGATATCTTCCACCTGGATCCCTTCCCGTCTCAACTGGATTTCCTCTTGGGTCACTGCCGTGCACATACTCATCCCATCATCCTCATCGTCATCCTCATCTCCTCCCTCACCTTCGTCATTTCCTTCCCAATTTGCCCCATCCTCCTCTCCACTTGAATCACTCGTTCCACCAAACTCATTCCCTCCATTCTCCTCCTGTTCATGACCTTGTTCTCCATCTTTCTCAACCAAATGACCTTGTTCCTCCCTTCCCTCCAGCCCATTTGCATCACTCCCGGAATCCTCCGCACCACTGCTCACGTCCGTCTCCAACTCGTCATCCTCATCATAGAACTGCTCAGTTATTGAGGTGACGGGTGGCAACTCTACTTTTACGGATCGAACATCGTTGATCTGCGGAACCTCATCTTCAGTTTGGGACATCTCTTGCTTTATATCAGCAGGTCCTGTCACAGGTGCTGCCGGTACAGGTTCGGCCAGACGAGGGACAATCGTTTGTTTCCTGCGCTGTCGTTTGGCTGGAATCTCTGCCGGTGCTGCTGGTGTAACAAGCTGAGAGCAAGATTTGTCATGAAGCCGCTTTTGTCGGGTGCCGTAACGAGACTGCTGAGTTGGAGTCAGCACCGCGGATCTGGCACTGGTTGATGTTGTTGGAATAAGGATACTTGGTTGCCAAAGGTCCGGAGAAGGTGATCTGGCAATGGAACGGCTTCTTTGACTTCGGTTACCAGGTGTACTTGTAGCTCTCCTCCCATTTGGTCCTGGAGTGGATGACCTGGCTCGGGAGGCTCGAGATGCACCACTTGCTCGATTGTTGGTGAAGTCGGACGGACGGCAGATTCGGACAGTGTACCTGTTCCGACGTCTTTCAAAGTGGTTAATGTAGTTGCGTATCTGAAATAAACATAAGTAAGGAATAAATTTCATTAGTATTCAAATTAAAAAACTATTCAAGCTGTTACGTAAAAGTAGATGAAAATACAAAATTATGGGATATTTTATTTTACCGGCTCGTTAAGATGACATTTCCATCCTTCACCTTCTTTCGGGGCGCTGGGGCAGTACTGCGTGTTGCAGATGAATATCCCTTGATTTAATTGTACCTGTTAATAAAAAGTAGGATGCACAAAATTAACTAAAATTTAATCACTAATGGTTAACATCTTAGCAATTAAGTAACCCTTACGAACAACAAAAATGACGACTTATATATATTCAAGTTTTAGTTTGTATCATTAAATCTTACATCTAATTCCAGCTCGTCATTAAAAAAGTTGATCCACGTGTTGCTAAGATAGGTTTCCACGGTAACTGTTTTCGGAATAATGGACTTGGGTCCAACTACGCACTGCTCCACAGTTTCTCTGACATTTGCTACTGATGAAGACCTTGGTCTCGACGATGCCCTTGGTTTCTGAACCATTTTAGCAACTTAACCGGAATTCAACTTTAACTGAAATTTAGGAAAAATGCTTAAGCAAAGTCAACCGCCCACTGAACAAAATTCTCAAAATGGAGACCCAAAAATATTCAAGAATTTATACTGCACTTTCAAGTATCTTTTGTGTGTTTTTCTTGTAAAAAGGTGAAAAGGTATTGAAAGGTTACCCAAAAGTGAAATGCACTTTGGGATACCAACATCTACTATGAATTATAAGTGCAAGGCTGCATACCACACACACAGAGACAACTCAATCGAGAGATAGAGGCTTCAGTTTCCAGGCCTAACTGAAAGTGGAAAAAAACCATAAACCAGCCAAGCAGCTTGTATTGAATCGGGTAATGGGTACAAGCAAATATGTACCTTTCATAATAAGTAATTTCGATATGAAATAAAACAAAGTTGCTTGAATGTACATCATCATCATCAGGAATCAAGAGTAGATAGTATGCTCGGATACATTGTATGCAGTAATTATAACATTACTTATATCTATATATGCACATGTACTTATGACAACAATTGATACAAGTAAACATATAAGCACGAAAAGTTGTACTACACCAGTAAGTGGTAGCTTGAAAGATAAAACTTCCTTTTTACATATTTGATGTATGTAGTTACATATCATGTTTACAGTACAAATGTTCCTTGTTAATTATTTGTACGTTGAGCAAATTTTCATACGTGATTATTTTCAATGTGTGGGTTCAAGTCAAGTCCACGTGGTTTGATAACAGGAGATATATTCGAAGGAAAAACTGATATGATGAATCAACTTTTTCTGGCTGGATTTGACCAAAATTGATTATTATATTAATTCCGTTCATTCATATTCAGTTTGAAAATTTGTGTAAATACAGTTTTTTATATGTGCATTTAAATGAATGCGTTCGGGATTCATATTTAAGAAAATGTGAGATAGTTATGGTATGCATGCTTTAGTTACAATGTTACATTACTTTTGTACTTACCAATATGCAAAGTGTTTGAATATAGATGAACATATTAACTTACAATCTGGTCTTGTATATTGTAACTCCTGAACTTGTGACACCGCTTTAAAATAATTTATCGCTTTTAAATTTTGACATAATGCCTATGCTCAATATATAATTCAATCAGAGATTCTTAATTCAGAGATCTTTTCACATTTTAAAAAATAGCCGCAATTTTTATGCTATAAAATCTAAATAATTAATGAATAGCAATGTGAACTGAAATGTAAAATGTGATATTTGTAACTCGGGTTGGTAAATTTTTCCTTGTACTAAAAATTGTAGTCAATTTTATAAAAGGTTTCATTGAAAAATGACATGTGTACCAATAACCCATTTTTTGCTACGTGTGTCAATCGTATGGTCCACTTTAGTTCTACCTATTTACAATTTTATTTTTGATGAGTGTGCATTTTAATGCACACTCATCAAAAACGAATACTATCCCATTTCAGAGCACTTGCAGACGCCTCATCGTTTAGAGCCCTTTCTCAAGTACAATGCCACAGGATTTCTTGATCTACAAATTGCTGTTGAGAAAGTGTTGATTAAAATGTTAGCCAGAGTTGAAAATTGTAATGATAGTGTTAGTAAACCAATCTTATTACAAGTTTATCACTTAATTAGTGATTCGTTAAGTTTGTTAAAATGGAAATCGTTAACTTTTAAAGATTTCACTTCGAAGTTTTCCGTTCCTTACGTATATTACTTATGACTATGGATGGAATATGGAGAAAAAAACTTTATAATCTTCGATGGCTTTTTTTTGCTTTCTTCATGATCTTCATGATTCCCAGCATTACAAGAAATCTTGGCAAAAAACATAGTTGAATGACAGTAAATAACGACAAAAAATCTAAATGGACTACAAATACATTATTCTACTATTTATCATTTCTAATCTTTTTGCAGGAGCTTTTGCCTACTGTGTGAGTTGACAATTGGATTTAGGCGATTGGTTGGCTAATTCAAGCCGCAGGACCTCACCTATTTTCAGTCAGCCTTATCAATATTTTCTTTTCTGGCATTGTACAAGAAGAGGATGGCGTTTCAGTGCTGGGTTACAGTGATGCAACACTCGTGTGGATATTCCCGTTTCTTTCCGTTGTTTACTCGGCATCCTTTTTCTACCTTCTTTTCTCCTTGCCTCAAAAACGCAAATTAATTAACCAACATTCTGTAATGCTGTGAGAGTAGTTAGCAAAGGGTCAACTTTAAAATCTAATATTTGATTCCCATTTGTAGCTGCTACTGCTATGGTTATAGCCAAAATTATTTGGATATTATCGTTCTTAATAATAACTTAAAACGTTTCAAGTGAAGGACTCGTCTTTTTTGGAAATGCGGAGCTGTTTTTCTGTATATCTTCAGTAGTACCTTATCTAACTTACCTCAATAAGTTCTATGGAAAAGGCTACTCTCTCAAGATTACTTTGAAGCAGATGAGCTACATGGACATTGGAAAATATGTAGATGCCCTTTTGGCTACAGCGAAAACACATATTCCTGACGCAACGTTAGAAAATAATGTTTGCGGCGATCCTTACAGTCCGGAGGTAAAATTAACGCTGCCATCAGAAACTTCGACACCTAAGTTATTACGGAACATGTTCACAGATTTGACATCAAATCGAGCAAAGTTGAAAATCAAAATTATGGGACCAGCTCAATCTTCTATGAATGATGTATTTCTCAAATAAATTGTCCCAATATGCTCATAACAGAAAAATGCAAACATTATTGAATGTGTCTATTTATATTTCTATGTCTACAAAGTTGGTGAACTTTCCGGTGAAAACCCACAGGGCAAAGTGGAAATGTTCAGTGCTGAAAATGCCAATTTCAATGTGCTAATCCCCATGAATAACGAAAAAATTGTCCAAATACCCAAATTAAAATCAGGGGCTCAGCTTTCATTTAGATGTTTCACCGCCGTTCTGATTAAAAGATGTGTCCAATATTTTCGTAGATGAGGGCTTGATTGTGGTGCATGATTTCCAATCAATAGCTAGATAACCGAAATGCAAAATTAATTGATTTTTCAATAGGCTGATCATAATATTTGAGGTAGAAAATAAACCTGAAGTGATGAGGTGTTAATTTCAAATAAACTTGAACCAAAAATTGTCAAGCTTAATATCAAAACATTGCTTGAAATGAAGTACGAAAAATCGACTAGGATCATGCACACTTCGTTTTTAACCGAAAACTTGTACTATATGGTTTGTTCTATTCGGAAATTTACCTAGTCTTGGTTAAACTTACGCTTAGTGATCTGATTACCCATCAATAGCTTGGTAACCAAATTGCAAAAATTATTTGACTACTTCAATCGGCGATTCATACTTGAGGTAGAAAATCAACTGGAAATGAACGAGAAATAACCTCAAATAAACTTGAACTAGATAATTTTAAGCAAAATTTTAAAATTAGTTAAAATGAAGTGCATTAAATCAACTAGGATCATATACACTAACCCAAAACTTATCCGGCTCGGTTCTTTGGATTCGTAAATTTACGTAGGCCTAGTTAAACCCAAGCTTAGGTGCATGATTTCCAATGAAACCGAGATAGATAACTGAAATGAAAAATCAATTGAGGTTTTCCAATCTCGAGACACAATCACGCGGGGACAAGGGTAATAACAATAATAATGAATTGTGAATAGGCGACCAATCAACTAGATAAAAGTTCATTTTGTTCGTGAGAAAGATTCAGTCTATTCCAATAGAACAGTCTATTTTACAATATGAATCAGGCGGTCTTAATGTTTTTTAAAGTTTATGATATAACCTTATTAATTAAAGGCAAGTTAGTTAAGCTTATTTGAGAAAAATGCAACAAAAGTTTTGTTTTAAAAAATACGGTGGTTTCGCAAAAAAGCACATATTTTATGGCCCTTCAACGTTGCGCAATTAATGAAGGAAAGTGTTCTTTATAAAATTATGTGTTTCAGCTTTTTTAGTACAAAACAACTCTTCACGACGAAGATTTCAAAAAGTGTATTTACTAAAGATTAGGGCAAAGATTCAAAAATGGAGACAAATTAGGACTCAACTTCAAAATAGACGGTCAGGAATTGTCCATTCGGTAGTTCAATCAATGTTTGTTGAAATGCCAATTGGTGAATTTTGCAAACTTCGGAGTTTATAACTCGTGCAGATTTTTTATTCTGATTGCCGAAGAACTGCAATAATTTATCACGTTTAAACATAGGTTTTTAGTAGAGTGGAATTAAAAATAATTACCATCATTACTGGTTTTACAGAACAACTGTAATAAATGAATGCTAATGTCTGAAAGGTCCAAAAGGCATAAAATGATAGGAATATTTATGCTAATGTCAAATACTTTTGTGAAACTTTATCACTGGTAATTTCTAGAACATTTTGTTACTGGACAAATTTAATTTTTAAACTGTTATTTATTGGCTCCATTCGTAAAATGAAATGACTTTTTGATTTACATGCACACAAATGTCACGTTGAATATTCATATTTCTACACACATCTCAAAATTATTTCAGAAATAAGTCATCACTGTTATAAAAATTGGTTGGCAGCTTACAGCAGAAATACAGGTGCAGCACGATTTAAACGTAAATATTTCGTGATCTGTAAAACCGGTCTCTACAAATAATGTGGGAATTACAAATGCCAAAAAGTAGGATGTAAATTAATCACCCCATGGAATATGGAACCATCAAAATACGGTCGGTCCGACGTTCGTCGATTTTCCCTTGAAGTATTTAAACATGTTTCTGTCGATTCAATGGCGTAAAATGATCGATCATGAATTATCGTGGGTTTCATAACCAAGTTTCAGATTCGATATTTATGGGAAAGTATTACGGATAACAAATCAGTAGATAATCGGTATTAGGCTGGTTTTCACTTAGAAAGTGAAATTGGATTTTTGCGATAAGCTTTCACATTAAAGAATAATTGGAAATCGTGTTACCTGGTAGTATACGAAATGCAAAGAACTTACTCTGTCAGTCAGGAGCATTTTCTATGCCGATTCTAATTCATCATGTGTTATATGTTTTGCAGTATAAAAGCTTTTAGACCAATGGTGTGTTTGTTTGCGTCTTTAAATATTTCGCAAGTACACAAAAATGAAGTCTGATATAACTAAATATTCTAAAATATTAAGCTTTGATAATATGAGCTTTTTAGTAAATCCATTATTGCCCTTGTCCTAACTCGTAAAAAATATAATACGTAATTATAACTTGGATTACCCTATTGCTAATGCACAAATCCAGAAACCGTTCAACAAATAAAATAACATGCGGAACAATTTATAGTAATCTTAATTCCAGCTTTTATTTTCATCGTAGATTATCAAATAATTTTGCTTTGTTTTGAGCATAATATCAGTATTTCGTCATATTAAAAGCCATCAATATGTATAAGATTATGGCGATTCTTAGCAATGGACTTACTTGCCTTTTATTCATCGAGTTGTTAATATAATATATTTGCTGTTTTTATCCTGAAAACATTTAGGCAGAAAAAATATACTAATTGTTTTTTTTTGAAAATGGACTGTAAACATAATTTCCACAGTAGCTTAGTAATCAAGCCAACCTTGACTTAACCATAACAACAGGTTGAAAACTACTGTTTTTAAGCTCATTTGTACCAATGCAAGACATATTTAGTAGACAACTTATGAAAGTGCCAAGACGTATATCTACAACTTTTAAATATTTATGTGACTCTATTACAAAAGACAAAAAACTTAAAGATATGCCACACAACAAAATATAGAAGTTAACTTGCACATTACCAGCCATATTTGGTTTAACAAGATCTTGCTTAACGTAAGTGGCATGATACTTTAACTGGTCTTCAGCATGCTTAAGCCACCAATTCCAGATACCCGAAAATTTGAATGCATACATGCGTTTCACTACATTGCGATGAGTTTTACCTAGAATAAAAAATCCATGGTTTACTTCCCAATATTTGTCCTGTCCAACAAATACATTCTTCATGTTCCTACGTCTCAAATCCTGTGCAATTTGTTTAGACCAGTATTCTGGAAGAAAAGCTGCGGTCTTCTGGCATGCTTTCATCAACTTATTCAATTGGTCGTCTGCATAACTCTGGAAATTTATGTAGAAGTCAACTGGAGTGGACCTAATAATATCTTCGGCATTTTTTCTAGTAAAATGCAAAGTCGAATTGTTCAAGTTTTCATACAACGACAAAAGTTGACCAATATCTCGAATATGAATTCCATTTTTTGTTGTCATTCGATAAGGTGTTTTGTTACTTGCTATAAAGACCTCAGACATAACTAACAGTTTGTTTATATTTAATTTATCTCTGGTCAATAATGGATCCTTCCCTTTCATGTATGTATATCCCACTTGATGCCGTTCTCTAGTTTGTATTACATTGCCTGTTTCATTAAAAGTTTTAGCATTTCTGATTTCCTGAGCGAAAAATTCTCGTCCTAAACTAACAAATGATGGTCTAGAATAAATTGTGAAATTGCTTTCAATTAGCTCTGTAACATCTATAAATGGTGTAACTTGCCTTGGTAGGATCAAATTGTAGACATTAGCATTTTTGTAAGCATTGCTTAGTACAGTGGCAGCTAACATAACAGTTATAATAATGGGATTACTATTATAATTGGTGTTATCAGGAAATGGGTCACCCTGCTCCAAATAAACTTTAACAAAATGTAAGCTCTTCGACATTATTTTGATGAAAGAAATTGTTTTACGTGAAGTCCAATCAAAGGCTATGCACGCTAGTACTGTGCTGAGAAACGTAAATATCCATACAAATGGATCAAATATGTTGTAAATTTCAGAAAAGGCCATTGCTTGCATACCATTTGCCTGACCACAACTGACAAACGTCATAGTTTGAAGCGAGTCATTAAGGTGCATGGTATAGTACACACTGTTTTCTGGTGACGGTTGTTTGACCTTAAGATAAGTTACAAAATAGTCAAATGATTCATAATGCTGATTGTTATCAACGCCATTGATGCAGTTTGTTTTATGGTCACTCGTGTAAGAATAATTTCCAAATATTGACAACCAAACTAAGGCAATGCCAAGATATGCGCGGGTGTTAAAATTATCGCCTTTGGCAAAGGGAAATTTTGCCCTATTTACATGTTTGTATTGAATATCGTTTCCACAGTGTGATAGATGAGCCAATACTGTTTGATAGTAAAGTGAGGTTCCCTAGAACATACAAATAAATAGAATATTTTTATGTTTGAATAAAATTCGATTTCGTTTTATATTAATTTTTACCCCGTGTGGTTGCAAAACTCTCCAAACAGTATTATAGTTGTAGTCAGAATGATGTTCGATGTTTTCAATAAATTGTTGGACATCAATCTGTTTTCGTTGAATTGAATACTCATCATAAGGCAATTTTTCAATTATTTCAGTGATCCAGTCGTTATTTATAAGTGTATAGACAAGAGCATCAGTGAAAATTATATTTGGTGAGCTATCATCAAAAGGTAACCTAACCTGAACTTGAAGCATCCAATTTAAAAGTTGGTAATCTGTAATCGTGTTCCTCCAAACAACAAGAACGTTTACTGATAGTCTTGATGACGGTACCATACTTTGAAGTTCAGAGAATCCACTTGACTTTGGTATTATAAATGGTCTAGGTTGAAGAATTATTTCATCGAGAACAATTCCATATACGGCTGATGGTGGTTTTAAATGCATGTCGACCAAACAGTTCCATGGCTTGCTTTTTGAAGAATATAACACAAGGTTTAGTCGGACACAGAAATCACTGACACGATATGTTTCATGGTCGGGATATAACTCATAATCGTGATTAGTTTCGTTGTCAAATTCAAATGAAATTAGTGGTGAGAAAAACACAGATGTGGGGCATGTTATATATAAGGAATTTTCAGGTACGTTTTTCAATTTTTTAAGCAACCCATAAGGAATCCAAATATATTCTGTTAAACCTTTAACAAGGCTTTTAGCGCCGAGTAAAGCAAACAAGTTGCGATTCACAATTTCCAGTCTCCGTAGGATTACTGGATATGAATCAAATTTGAGATTAACATGTTTATAATTATTAGTTATATACAAGCAGTTGTAGGCTTTGAAATCCTGCTGTAATTGAGAAAGATCTATAAACACACCATTGCAAAGTTTTAGGAATTCAGAATTTACTGCTAAAATTAACAGAAACAAAACTTTGAGGGTCATTTTGGACAGTTGCAACAAGTGGTATAAGTAACTATTCAGAAATATTGAAACATCAGTAAACTTATACAAAGTTTATGTATGGTTTTGTTCAAATGTTTAGATACTCAGTGTATACTTTTTGTGGAACCACTTAGTTTTGGGCAATAGTTATTCACAACCTTGTTGATATATATCTGAACGAAAAATGTCTCGAAACTTCACAAACTCACTATAAGAATTTGTTAACAGAATGAATTTTATAAATTATTGCTCCCGAAACGAGTGTTTGGAGGAGAAAAGAACGAGACAGGTACTGTTGGATGTTGAGAATATATTCTAGTGTATACGTAACTTTCCCTTTATGTAATGTAATGTTATATGTAAAACAATTTATTTCAACATCCTGCACAAGAATTGATTAGTCAGATGATTAGTTTCTATTGATTTTAATTCCCACTTTATACCAGCTCATGTTTTATTCACAAGTTCAATTGTTAGTTCAAGTGCTACGTCTCCAGGGAAAAGAAATGGTTTCATTATCTTTCTTTAAATACGGAACAAATAGTCAAACAAAATTTAAATATGGTTTACCTTATCATATTTATTATATGCAGCTAATTGTGACGTGACGAAGCTTTGGTCAATGCATGTGTAATCAACCAAAATAGGCATGTTATGAATCCAAAACTGGACGGGTAACATTCAATCTTTGCGACTATTTATGATAAGTTTTATTCGTAATTGGATAATAAACACACCTCAAAAACGCTTACACGCTTTGAATTCAAAAACCTTTTTCATTAAAAGAATCAACTTTTTCTATTTTCTAGTATTGACTTTTACATCAATTGCTATTATAATTTGAAACGGATCAAAAGAAACATTTCATAAAAAATAGCGATACAATGAATAATACAATCAATTTCAATCAACTTAGCATTATTTTGAATTTATGTCTGAATCCAATAAGTGCATTACCACTATAATCTACATTCCATTATTGAACTCATTATTTAAACGAAACATGTAGCATGGCCTGGGAAGTAGTTATTTCCCAGGCAACTGATAAATACGTTACTGTATAAACCAATCTTACTTATGGATATGATGTCAATGATTCAGGTCTAAATTGTTGTATGTATACGATAGACACTATACACTTTATCGTGTATTCCTAGCAGCTGTGACTGTGTATATGTG
>JAQFXM010006787.1:0-12761 GCA_034693345.1 Entomobrya multifasciata | reverse complement strand
GCACTGGTATGTTGGTATCTCTGATGGTATTTGTTTGGGCTGAAAATATTTGTAGACGGTCACAACGACAGAAAATGTTTTTATTTAGTCAAAAATGTCTGAATACGGTTTCAAAACTGCTAATTAAAGTTGTAGATTATGTTTTCAAAAGAAAGAGAAAAGTCCTGATTGCAATGTAAATAAATATGCAATCATAAGAATCTAATAGTTAGCATATACTTACCGAGTTTACTTTATATGAGCATATTTGTTTCAAGTAAGTATTTTTTTATTAAATTGCTTGCTACAGTAGTTTTATTATTAATACTATTGCTTTTTGTTCAACTGATTGAATTAAGATTTAAAATAAATCTAAAGTTTTCCTAAAATAAAATTATTCATCATGGTAATAAATAAGCAGAATTATGGTTCATTTGAGCATTGAAAAGCCTCATATTTACAGTATCAAGTAAATCTATCGTGATAGGGAATAAATTGAACCAGTTTATTAAAGAATAAATTGCTTGGTTGAAAATCAATTTTTAAGTTCCAATTTGGTAGCATCACTACTCTATTTTCTTCTCTTATGATTACAAGCAAATATAAAAGCTTATGTTAAAAAAGACTCGTATTGGCCTTGATTAGAACTACATATTAAGCCAACTTAACACATAAAAATTTACTTCATCTCAGCAATAACAAGGTCATAACTTTCATTGTAATAAAAATGTTGGATTTCTGTAAAATTGTAATTTTAATTGAAATAAACATAAATCGAGTTTAGAAATGTTTTCTTCCGTAAAATGCTTTGCTAAATGTGATTTCATAAGCTGCAGGATGAAATAATATATGTTCAATTTTCTTCAACTTGTTATATATTGTACTGGAGTAGGAAGAAAGACTGGTCGATAGGAATTAAAGATAACCATAAATACATCTGTCAATTACTGATTTATGTTACCAATGAATCCAAGTGCCCACGCAATTATTCACCTTTTAAATTAAATCCACAGGTGTCTTGACAATGTCATATCTAATATATTTACTAAATTTTAGGAAGTAGCGCCATTTCTTTAGAATAATAGCTCTAATATGGTAAAAAATGCCTTGTTTTTTGTCGTTTAATATGTATTTTTGGAAACATTTTGTTAGTTAACAAGTTAATTTATTCAAGTAGTTCTCTTTGTTGAAAGCACATGATAAATTAGGAGAGTATCGTCATTAACTCTCAATGATTCATAATGGAATATGGATAGGGACATAAGCCAAATAAAACGTTTCTAAAGATTATGTTTTGTATAGTAGCCTTTGTTTTTATGTGCGTGTACCCCTTCATCTGGTTACTAGCAACACACGGGATCGAAACTGATTGCCTTCAAAATTTCGTTTCCGATAGCGACAAGGGCCACAATACAAAGTTTTCTGCTTAGATAGCTGGCATGGATTCCTTTACTTAAGAGCACTACGCCGCCCGCTCTATTATTACCAGTTCAAATCTCATTGTTAACTCAACTCACTGTACTCACATTCTACTAAAGTCTTGGTTATATTTATTGATATAATCCAAGATTTGCCCAAATTAATGTAAACTATAAAATTACGAAAGTTTCCAAACAAATTTCGCAGGCCTTGTTTCTTACATGATGTTTTTTGGAGAATCAATTGACGTGACCAAGCCTTAACAATAGAAAGAACTATCGCTATATGAATGCGTTTGGTTCATGTGCACCTTGAAACCCCAAAATTAAAAACCAATTTAATGTTTCGTGTCAAGAAATAAGTTAAACCAATTCTTTAGACGAATTAATTACTTTTTTCAAAAGAATTGAAAGTTTCAGGTTGACATAAGTCGTGCTCAATTTCCTCTCTTGTTTTAAGCTTACGAAAGAAATAGCTAATAATAGTTACATGAAACCCCTGTAAATATTATTGACTAAAATTGATAATGAAGCAAACTGCGCACTTAAGAATTCTAACCTACTTCAAGTTTAACTTTCAGTGTGAGATGAATGTCAAAGTTGTACTAAACGATAAAACAGCTAAACTTGCGAATGTTTCTGCTTAAATTTTTCTTGAAAAATAAAAAAATACTCAAACGAATTACCACTTAAGCTGGTTTTCTATAACAAGTTACCTCAAACAGTTGTCGACTTTGTATGTATTTAACACAGAATTAGTTTTATAACTCATAAACAAAAGATTCTTCAAACTTTTTTTCCACATTTAGATTTTTTGCTTGAGAATTGAAATGCAATATAAAAATTCAATGTTACGATACCCCTCAATTTTATCCTGACTTTCCTATTAAATCTGCTTTGTCTAGACTTTTTGTAGTTTAAGAATAAGCTCACCTGAACTAAAAAATCTATTGATTATATTTTTGTAAATTAACATGTGGAAAATGGGAAAATCCTTGGAAGTGTTTTTTGTTTGTTTCTTAACCCTTCTACAACAAAACTATTATTTTACCATCGCCATACTAAATGCAACAGTGGAATACCCTACTCAGCTACTTACCATAATAAATGCATTTACCGGTTGCAATACACATATTGTAAACTTTAAAGGCTTAAACATTAATTTTCTAGTAGTACAAGAACCTATTTTGCTTCTTCGCTACTTATCTCACTGTGAAACACACCTCATATTTCCGTTCGAAGTTAGCTCTACATATCCATCTTTAAGGGAGCAAAACTATTCTACATGTCAGTTTGAAAAGAAAACCAAACACAAACTTCCGCCAGAACAAATTGGAGAAATATATTTGGCACAGTTTCTCTCAGAGTCATTTCAACTAAAAAGTAAATCGCAATCTTGTGAGGTATATCTTTACCTTGATCCACCAACTGAACAACAATCCCCACAAATGTACACAAAATCTCATTACTTGGAAAATGTTCTTAAAAATCCAATTTTATCACATTTACTTTCATTCTTTAAGACTTTTACTTGGAAGTATAGTTTTTATAATACGGTTCCACTTATCTCCTTTTTAATATGTACTTCGAATACAAACTCAATATGCCAAAATCCAAGCGAGATCAAAAAATGGATTGCCGGCGGTTTCCACGATGTATGTTTGTTTCCTCGATTATCATTTACTGTATTCATTTGGGAATACCCATCTTTGACCTTGAAAACGCTGTGCCCATACTGTGATCCTTGTGATTCGTTTAAAACCGTCAATCTTCAAACAAAACCAATTCCAACTTCAAAGTATGAACTCCAAATTATTTTACAAGAAAGCCAGCAGATTAATCGGGATCCTTCCTCGGTTCATGTTGTGCTTATAAGAGATCTTGTTGAGTATAAGCGACAAGATGGTCGAAACAGAAAAAATGTGTTGGAGAAAATGCAAGCCTATGCTGCTAAAGGAACACTGGTCAATCTTTATTTTCTTGCAGACATGCACTTGATCTCTTTGCTATTGCCCGGATTAACAAATACTACATTTTCTTATCGCTACAGTTACAGAAATCAATGGAAAAATTTAATTATCCCTTCTTGTAGTTCAACAAAATCGATAAATTCACATCCCGTATTTAGACCGACAATATCACGATATTATTCCAAGTCTCGAAACTCTTTTCTAGATAGTCAGTTAGTAACATACATCGATCAGTTTCAGTTTGTTAGTTGTCATAAAGAGCAAATGCATTGGTTACATCAGTTAATAGAACTGATTTCTCCTTTCGACATTTACACGTGGATGGTTATTTTATTACTGTGTTTAATAGTGTCCTATATTTTAAAAATAGCTAAGACTCAATATGGTAAGGTTCAAAATTTGAGTTTATTTGAAGTAATTTTTTACATGTTTTGGTCAATTACAGAACAAGGTAGCAATATATTTTGTACGGGCCGCAGACCACAAAAAAGCTCCTTTTATTTGTGTATATTTTTTGTTCCAATTATTTGGTCGTTCTTAAGCAATATATATAAGGGCGACAATGTGACTCGATTGACAGCAGACCCTCCTTTTATTCATTTTGATACGTTTCAATCACTGGTGGACAATCAATTTAAAATTTTCACTCGCAGAGTAAATTTAGAAGCTCCAAGTAATGCTGCATATTATAATGTTAGTGAACTTTTAAGATTACATAAAGAACATGGTGCTATTCGTAGTCACGAGACTATTCCAGTGGTTTCTGAATTATGGTTCGAGTTGTTAAAAATAGTACGGCCTATTAAGTTATTTGAACATTCTCTGAACTTTTTAAAGCATGAAATATCAAACCAATTGTGGAAAATAATTAACAACACCGCTATGTTACCAGATAATGGGCAAGAATTCAATGAAAATGTTTTCACCATTCTTAATATTCATATGAGCAAATGCAACAAGTCTGCAATAATGTTACGGAAGACAGACGCAATGAAACTTCATACGATTCAAAAAGAGTTGAACAAACCTAGCTTTCTTAGCAAAGATAAATTACTTGAACAGTTTTGGGGATATAAGCACTGGGGGAATCTTTCCGTCACATATATCTTATCGAACAAGATATCTTTTTGCTGCCGGTGTATTTGAATGGTGGCAGAAACACATTGAATTTTCACTTGTTTTAAAAATTAGCGTACATCGTAAAAATTTAACGTCAGGTAATAACCTAAATGTGACAAGGGAAAGTAGCGGAAGCAAAACAGGTGTAGCCATTCTGGCTCTTATACCTGGAATAGGTTTGCTGTTATCTTTTGTTGTATTTGTTTGCATTGAAAATATCTCCCAACAAAGTAGACGAAAACAAGGTTTAATATTATTTAAAAACTGTTTTAATGTAGTTATAAGTGTGTTTCAACGTAACAGGCTGTCTGTAATCAAAATAAATGTACAAGCAGTGCAGCCAATTTTAACAGATGAACGGACGCGTATAAGTACGACTACTTTATAAATCAGTCAATCTTTTAAATTTGCATGATTAGTAAAAGTTTCAGGATTGTGGAAGGTCATATATTCTTATATATTATATATGAATTTTATAAGCTGTACATTGCTAAACAATAGCAAAAAGTAGTTTTATAATGACAGAGAAGTACAAAACCACGAATAACACACACAAAACCACAACATTTAATTAATACGTATAATATGAAGAGCTTTGTAAATATCTTAAAATTGATTTTTTGTAAACATGTTTACTTAAAGTAGTCGTGTTTGGCAAAAGCATTGGATCTTGGTAGATTTTATAAAGAATAGCATTTTCATATTTCCGCAGAAACTTACATACTGTTAAACATATATTTGTAGTGCTTAATTATTTCTAGTTTCTATAAAACTTCGGCTCCCTAATTTAAAGTTTTACAAATGATATTTATCATTTATTTTGAATAAAATGGTCCATACATAATTCATGATAAAATAAATTGAGTTTGAATTTTAAATTACGGAAGAGAGATAATAAATGCTTAATGCTTGCTTTCATATTAAGGACATAAAATTTTAATCAATTATTAATCTCAACAAGGACTTATATTTCAGCTTTTAAGTTTAATTTAAAACTCAAAAGCTGATTTTAAACTTTGATTACATATATAAGAAGAATAATTAAAAAACGGTTGTTAATTTACAGAAGTTATGAATAAGTGATTTTCGTATATAAACACTTTAATAAATTGGGTAATAATTTATTAGTATTCAGATGAGCACAATAAAAAGTATCTCAGATACAAATACACTAAAACAAGTACTAATTTAATTAAGACTAAAAACTATTTTAGCATAAGAGTATCTATTGTATAATTTACAATGCTACAGTAGAAATTAACCTGTGTATCCATATCGAATTTAGTCTGAGCATAATAAAAAGAAACAGGCTGTAAAGCCCTTATCCGTCTTTTAAAATACAATTTTTCTTTTTTGCATGCTTGAACTTCAGAAGCCCACGTAAAACTAATATTTTTGCTTAAACTGTCGCATTCAACCCCAAGAGGAAGAGACTGATTAATTACAAAGTAACCACCAATCGAGATAAATAATAACATCAAATAAATTTCAACAGGAATTAGATTGAAACCTTTTAGAATTATCCAATTGTTAAAAACCAATATTAAAAAACCAATGCTCATTAAAGCCCCATTTATTCTTGCAAGTATATGCATTCCCATTTGATTAATACAGTTCAATTCTACGTACAACAATAGCGAAATATTGTTAAGGGGTCTCTGCTTAATTAAGTACAGGTTGAAAAGATACAAATTACATGTTGTCATCGTTGGAAGCAAAACCAAGCAATAAATTCTTGTTGCTTCCAACGTACACCATTGCGTTAAAACGTAGCTAACCAGGTAAACTATACATTTGAAATATGGGTTGGTCATACTATCGCTGTAGTATAGATTAAAAGTTTGAGTAAATGGATCAAATCCCGCCAATACTCCAACAGGTGCTAATAAAATGCCCACAAGAATTAGTATGACAGTTTGTGTGAATACAAGTAGACCCAGAACATCGATTTTCTTTCCTTTTCTAATGGCAAGAAATTCTAATTCAAAAAAATGAGAAATGTTTGAGGTTAAGGTTAAATCTGACTTTTAATAAATTCGAAATATACTTTATATGAATACCTTGTTGAAGAAGTTTCAGTGTTGACTTATCCTCTCTGTGTTTAAAAACATGCTGTCCAGTATTTAACTTATTACAACGTTTGTTGGATTCAAACAGTGCATTATAAAATTGTATCATTAGAGTATGGACATTTGGTAGCAAAATCGCCGCAAGGCTGAGACAGAGTGCAGTTATACCAGCTATTGCTATATTCAGTAATATTAATTGTACATCTAGTTTTATTGAGTTTACAACAACGGATTGCACAAGTAGATTTATATAAAGTGCAGAGACTACGAATAAGATAAATAAGGCGAAATTGATTTTTTTGCAGTACGCTTGTAAAGTAAATTTCTCCTGTTTTGGTACTGTTTTTACGGGGAGCTGATACTTTAGTAGGGTGTCGTAAACTAAATTATTAAGGTGCCAAGCCTTCCAGTACAAGGGAGTCGTCATGATTGGTCAGCTTGTATACTTTATGAATGTTTATGGTGCCATATGAAAATGCTGGAGCTCTGCTGTTCGGAACTACTTTGAACAAACTGTTATGTGAAAAGTTAAGAAAAATCTAGGTTAGACTATGACACGTGTATGTTTAAATTCGATTTTTTAAGTCATGGGTAATATATTTTTACATAAGTTTACCATAAATAGCTTTCATTTAATGCTTAAAAGTTAATAACTGATGTAATCAATAGTATGAATAATATGTTTATGCTATCGGTATAATAGCATTTTGCTAATAATAACTATTCCGTATAATGTTCCTTGCTTCCTATACAATTAAACGTAGGGCAAATATTTTAACTTTTGCGCAATTTTGCTGGAAAATAATCGCATAAAATTGTTTTTCAGCCATGATATAATTTACTTCCTTATTGAATTTATTTTAGACTACGGGTTATGGACTTAAAATAATTTGCTGAAAGAATTCCAACATGTTTTTAAGAGCCGTAACATCTTTAGAAACGTGGTCTACTCTCATTTTGGTAAACTTTAATATCAGATTATTTACTGCAGCAGCCTAACACTCTATAGATATAGGAAATTCATATAATGTATATCTATGCGTGATTCGTAAGGTTTTACTGTCACGGCAATTTGGACTTTCCTCTAGTACATCTTTTTTAATGTTTCTATTATTTTAAGCCCTATAATGATAAAGTATATTTTTAGAAAACTCCCCAAATTTCTGTAAAAGGTTATGTAGTGATGTTGCATACATGCTAATTTTAATTGTAACACTGGGTTAGTCCTAGCACCACAGCAATTTTCACTAACGAGGGAAAATCGGAACATGTTTTTCTCAGATCCTCTTCATATTTTCATGAAATACTACTCTTACCGAGACAAGACTTTGTGTAAAGTACCGGCTCTCCATGGGCAGTTGTTCTGAAAATATTCGAAAAATCCGGTTCTTAAATGTACAGTGAAAGCTGCTGCTAGTGTACCTTGGTAGTCCAAAATGGACGTGAAAATTGACGAAAAGTCCCAAAATCCAACTTTTAATTTTTAAGTTTAAAAAATTTAAAAAAATAAATTTAAATGATACTTTTTCAAAAATATGGCTTTTGGGACTTTTCATTAGTTTTCACTGCCATTCTGGACTCCCAAAGTACGCCAACAGCAGCTTTCACTGTACAGTGAAGAACCGTGTTTTTTGAATATTTTCAAAACAACTGCCCATGGAGAGCAGGTATTTTACACAAAGTCTTATCTAGATAATAGTAGTATTTCATGCAAACATGAAGGCGATCTGAGAAAAACACGTTCCGATGTTCCCTCGTAAGTTTCGTATTCATGGTGACTCACTTGGGGCACCTCAAGTCGCCCAACCTAGGTTTTCCTTAAAATGCGTCCTGATTGAGAAAAATATGTTGAATAGAGGATCTTAATTGAATTTTTTGTACTCGTAAACTTCAACGCAATCATAGCTTCAGGTGAAAAAATTGAGGTCTGCCCCTTGATCGTGTGACACCCTAAAATGGAAACTTTTGGTAAACCAACTGGTACTCGAATGCGCGTTGTCAAGATTTTTCGAAATATCGTGTTTAATGTTAAAATAAGTAAGCCAAAATACCCTGCAAACATTCGACTGTTCCAATTATCCAGGTTCAAATTACTTGAAACAGTCCGTTCTTCGGCAACTTGTAAATGACCCATTAATTCATTATATACAGACTGCCTAATTTTTGCGTTTAGACTTTAAGTTGACAAACAGCTGAAAAGTGTTTCAAGTTTGCCAATCCATTCATACGCTTATGATCATAAAATGACATGTGTAAAGCAAAGATTTTTTCGTTCTGTAAAGATTAAATCAATCACGGCTTTTTTAGAAATATCTCGATCGTTTCTCTGAGATGCAACTCTGCTATCTCCAATAGCAAAGATAGCTGTTCCAATGAAATGATGTTATTATCAAAACGATTATGATAAACATTTTTATTCTATTTACAAACGCCCTTTAGGAAGCATTAGCTTTAGTTGGCCTTCTGCGAAACTATTTGAAAACTGTAGCAGGAATCATTTTGTTTTCACAATCACAGTATACAGACCACAATATATTTTATATTTTAAAACAATGATGTTTAATAGAAGCAACAAATACAGTACATTTTCTGAAAAGATTTCAGTAGACAGAAATTTAGTTTATAATTCTACTTTATTATTATTATTTTACATTATTTTTAAAAGCATTTTTAAATTAAAGTTATAAAACTAATCTTTAAAGTTGAACATTCAAAAAATTAATTACTTAAAGCATTACGTATAGGATTTTATGCTTTGAATAATATCCATCATTATATATGTAAAACTAATGGTTTAAAAAGTATGTTCTAAAGTAAATTAGGTTATTTCAAAACATGTCTATAAGGCATGAATTGTATAAGATATCAGGTCATCTTTAAATAATTAAGTAGTTCAAGTAGGGTAAAAGAATAGACGTGTGATCATCAGTACGAATAAGTGATTATATGAAGCATAACGTTACTGTGAATATCCATTTAATTTTGAGGTTTCCAACGAAATACAAATTGTTTTTTAGGAATTTTCGATAAAATCACTTTTCTATTAGAATTGTTTGGGATAAATATGAAATTTTCAAATTTTGAAGACTAATTTGCAAATAATTCATAAAAACTCATGAGGATGTTTTGGGAAATTGCATTCTACTCCAGTAACATTTACAAGTTCCAAATGGCACATTATTCACTTCGATTTATTTTACTTTTAATACTTACTGGTAACTGTACTTGTTTTAATTTAACATGGTCATGGTACACAATAAATGTGACATCCGTGACAAATATAACTTTGCAAACTATAAGAAAGTTTCCCTCTTGTCCAAGGAAGAGTGAACAGCTTGACATTTACGATGATTATAAAGCTACTGAATTTTATTCATACGATAAAGTAAGCAATCTAAACCGACTGCTTAATCGTTTTGCTCAAGACAACTGCTTACTAGTACTCAACAACTTTCAAGGAATAAATATAAAGCCATCTTTGAAAGTCCCTGTTATACTTAGGAGAGTGCACTATGCAACAATGTCGGCAACGACTAATATTCTGCCTAAAACATACAAGAACCTGTATACGCCATCAACTAAAGCGCACCATCCCCGTTTTGTTTGGTTTCCATTCTTAATGTCGTCGGTTTTCGAAAATGTATCTATTCAAGTGAATAACGATACTGATTTCCATGAAATAGAATATCCCTGTCCCATATCAAAATATTATAGAGGATTGGCACCTATAAATTATAGAACTAAAAATTGTGGCCATTGTGTTTGCTTAAACTTGGAAAAATTCTTAGCTGCAACAAGACCTTGGAAATGTCAGATTGATGTCAATTTATTCATGCCAGGATATATGTAAGCTGGAAAACAATGGGCTTACACATTTTTCCGAAATGGACTGTATAAAAATTTCCCATTTACTAATATGGTACCCTATGGGGTCCCACCAATTTGCATGATTATCAGGGAAAACTATTCTCGATTGTTTGACTCGTTATTGTTCTGGATTCAGGGTGTTCATTGGGGCTATCAGCGTTCTCATTTTTACAAAATAAATACCCTACTTGTTACTGTTGGCACTGTAAAGTGTTTGTGGAAAAAAGAAAACGATGTTACTTGCAGAATATATAAACTAGAAGCAATTGTACAATGTAATGACTGTTACAATGCATTTTACAAGCGAAAATTGAATTTTAAGCTAATTTCATTTAAATATTTAGTGGCGTCTGGGACCATACTAAAAAATCAGCTTATTCGGTGGTCGTTTTTTCATACACAAAATAAATTGTTAGTTGGAATAGCCAACTATTTTGAAAGTTTCTCATTGAAAAGGCACAATGTGAAAAATTTATTCGAACGATTCCAAACAACTGGCGATTTACAAGATCGGTTGTTAATGGCATATGCGTTTGTGCTCAGTTCGATCTTTGGTAATTACACAACAAACAAATACCATTGGCATGACGTTAGAATATCTAGTGCTAATAAACTTTATTGGAAAATTGACTTTAAGGATAATCACATTTCTGAGGTTTTAAAATTATCCAACAAATTTAGCACTCTTCAGTTTGTAAGTTGTGGATCTCAAGGTGTGGAAAATTTAGCTTTTATGGAGTTCATCGCAATATTTAGCAAATTTATTTGGGCTTTTCTGTTTCTATCGGTGCTAGTTTCAGTCGGTTTTATGCGAAACGTTTCAGGAAGATCGATGCTAATGGGGACTGTGCCCCAATTACTTTGTTTTTTCAAAGTATTTTTTGAGCAAGGAGACCCTTTTCCTCGTTCTCTATTAAGCATTAAATCCTTAAGGTTTCCTATTACAGCTGCGTTATTAATGGGATTAGTGCTGAGCAATGCGTATAAAAGCACCAACGTTTATAACATTGTGACACCCAGAAAAGAGATTCCATACACTGTTTTTGATGAGTTATTCAAAAACAATTTTTCCGTGTTCAGTAGAATTGGGCTTTTAGATTACTTCAAAGACGAAGCCTATGAAGATGATACAGAAAAGATAGGGTTTTCGAGATACTCTCAAGTCTTTCCTGTGGCAACCCATAAAAGAATTAGTTTTTTTGACAATCAATCCGAGTTTTCTCTAGCGTATGCTGGTACGGAGATATATAGCACAAAATATGAGGCCAAAAACTTGACTAGGCTGAAAAAAATCGCATCAAACACTCAAATGCATCCACTTATACCAGATATGTTGATATCCCCACTTAGAACGCTTGCTGATCTTTCGGGCTCTAAATTATTTAAATATCGATATTTGGTATCCGACGGAACTAAAAACCGGTTCAAAAAATGGCAAGTTGTCCTTAACAAACTGTTTTGCGAGAGACAAGAAAAACTTGTTCTAAACACTTTGAAAAACTGTTCTAGAACAGCATGGATTTTACCAATAAACATTGCTAGTAGTATGGCAGCATCTTTAAGAAAAATGAATTTTCACTCGGACGTTGGAATCGAAGAATATTATCGTACTGACCTCTGTTTACTGTTGGATGGATTCATTCCCAAATTTATCTTACAGCAAATATCGTATGTGTATGAAGCCGGAATATTTGAGTATTGGCATGCATATAATGTCAAAGATATGAATACGATAAAAAATCCCACTCCACCTGTTACAAAACCTAGCATGAAGGGAAACATACTTGTAGTTTTTATCGTTTGGTCAGTCGGTGCATTCTTTGGGTTTGCAACTTTTATCTTGGAAAATGTTAGAAATATTTATAAAATTACTGTTTTTACGGTAAAGAAGTCCGTTAAACTGTTACGTACAACGTTACTTTTAATTTGGTTTTGGAATCACCAAAACACTTTGTCAGAAAACTTTTAATTATGTGGTTAAATCAGCTTACACAAGATTTTACTCCAAAAAATGGATGTGTTTGAAAGGAAAGGCTAACTGAAACGAAAATCAATTTTTAAATAATATTCTTTTAATTATTTGGCATTTTTTTATAAAATGCTTACAAAAGTACCCAATAAAAATAAACAAATTAGCCAAAATAAAAAAATGTAGGATTTTGTAACAAACGGCATGCTACTTAATTATTAGTCCTAGTCTTGTACGGACCCCCAATCCTCCATATACATGCATATAGGATACACATACGTATGCATACACAATTTGATTAGTGTGTGCTTTTATCGATTGGGGGTCCGTACAAGACTAGGACCATACCCGCCGAGGATTATCTCTTGGG
>JAQFXM010006786.1:0-12761 GCA_034693345.1 Entomobrya multifasciata | reverse complement strand
ATTTTCAATAGTATGGGAGTCATATCCCTCCTTGTAAAATAGCCTTGTTGTCCTCTCTACTTACTATTACCTCAATTGAAGAAACACTAAAACAGTTTTTCACGGAGTAAAAAAATCAATGTATTATTATCCATTCCCAATAAAGGTTTTTATCAAATTCACTGTATGGTTAAATTGGTGAAAATTTGAGGTTTCCATTTTTCACTTGTCATTGCAATCTACAATCTAAACACGAAACCGCAAAGCATACATTTATTAAATATTCAGCAAGGCAGACACTCTGTTAAACACGATTATGTTTAATTTAACTGGTTTAATGGCAAACGTTAACAACTATCTAGGTTTTTACTTTGTTAGCGTAGCAAGCACTATGGTTGTAGATCCAAATATAGGATAATACTTTATGAGTATAATCAATTAGCTAATGTTAAGGATAGCGTAAAATAGTTCACTTCAAAAGAGTTTATGATAACATTTCACTATATTTTCTGGATAAATTCAGCAAAGCAAATTTGTAGTAAAGCCCGCTTGCCGACTTGACTTGCATGGACACACTCTCTCGCTCCTTGTTTCTCCATTTGCTACCATGTCAAGACTAACCAGACTCAGGTTAGTTGGACTAGCTTAAAAGAATTGGATTTTTCATTTTTCATGTTCATAGCCACCATTCTCATCATCCTTTCTGGTTATATTGCATTGTGTGTTGTGATGATGGTGGTGGTGGTGATGGGAAAGGTATGCATACTCACATACTCTGCTGTCAAGCAAGACAGAAAAATAAGAGGATAGAAAATAAATTGTGTATTGTATTGCGTGAATGCTTGCCTGCTTACTTGCATGCATGCATACCACGTAGTATTATATTACTCAACCAGAGACCAGCGAAGAAAACCAAACCAACGTGAAATTTAATAAGAAGGCCATTCCTGCATGAAAAAATCCAAGAAAAAAGGAGAAGAATGGTAAAAATGAAACTGGATAGGTACATAACACAACAATGTATGCCTATATAATAAATAAGTGTACGATCATATATATAAAAGCATGACATTGTATACGTAAAATAGAGTATTATTAAACGTGCACATGTTGAGAAAATGTTGAAGTTGAGGGTTGAAAATGTTGTTGGAAGAAAAATAAGAAGAGGGGTTGTTTTTCTTCTTACTGCTGAGCTGAAAGAGAGAGAGAGAGAAGAGCACAGAGCATACTACCATGTATGTACATATATTCATCCAGTCAACATCACATCAATGCAACAAAGTTTTACAAAGCCGAAAGACAAGAAGAAAAAAAGAAAAGACGGATAGAATATTTTTCTTCTTGAAAAGCCGGGCCTAAACTGAAGAAAAAAAGAAGGAAGGGCAGCTGAGTTGAGTTTGAGAGTAAGATGAAAGGAATAAGATGGTCCATCAAACTGTCCATCCATAAACCATTCTTTGTATTTTGTACGAATGATTGTATGTGTCTTGCCTGTCTATTCCTCCATAACAAAATATCCTCAATACTCATACTCTCATGATTGCTACTACAAAAAAAAAACGATGATCATCATGATGACGGTGAAATGAAATGCTTTTCTGTAAAATGCCTTGCCTTTACCATCCATGCCACTCACTCTTCTCATTTCTTTTATCCACTCCAGCACGTCTTACGGTCTCATTCTCACATTTTCAAAGGAACTTTTTTCTTCACAACAGCTTAGTGTACATACTTTGTTGCATGTATTCTTTCAAGGATGAAAATCCAAGTTACAAAAGGGATGCTTGAAGAAGCAAGTTTTTTTCTCTTTTTCTCCTTCTCCGTATTTCTTAACAACTTTGACTGACAGAAGAAAAGGAGGACCTTATTAAAGGTTATGTAGGGAAAATTGAATGGCTCATTCTTAGACAATACAAATCCATCTATATACTTTTTTGGGATGAGGTTTCAGTGAAGGAGGTTGGATGATGGAATATATTGTTGCATTGCAAGTACATTTTTATACACATTTTCTGTATTTTTTAGTTTTTTTGTTGTGTTTACTGCTGGCTTTGCTGGATGTTGATGATGATGAGAAATAAGGATTATTGCGGTGCATGCATGATGCATGCAGCTGTTTTGAATTATATACACAATAATACAATACCTTATAATTTTCTCAGCAAATCAATGCTGCATGGTTGCCCATGCCATGGGTTTTGCTGCTTCTTTATTTCTTACTCCTTTTTTTCTCTTTCTTCAGCTCAAACTCCCTTTTTCCTCTAGTAATACGAAGAACTTTGGTAGAAAAATGGTAAATTGCGTTTGCACTTTATTATGGAGAAAACGTGCCTAGTTGCTTACTTACTTACTTTACTTTGCTTGTATTTATGAGAAGAGGGAAAAAATCACACACATTCAACGCGAGGCAAACTTCATGGCATATTACAACAAGTATGTAATGTGCATATAGAAAGGGTGATGATGATGATAAAAAATAGCTTTTCACAGGTTTTCATACCAATTTATTTACAAGGTGGTTTTCTACGTAATGATGATGCAAGTTGCATTTTGAGGTGTATTGCATGAAAAAAAATGTTTTCTTTGTGAAACATTTGATGTGGAAGGTAAAATTGTAGAAATGCCATGTACTTTACATTTTGGGGCGTTGAGTGGGTGGTTTTTAGTGTTAAGGAAGGTCTTAAGGTCGGAAGTCTGAATAAATTCAATTTATTTTTTCACAATGTACCGAGCAAAGCAAGTTAACGAAGGTTGAAGTTACATAAATATTTGAGACAAAGTTGTACACACCCAGACCCAGGCTCAAAAATAAGGTGCCTTTTAATTTTCCCATGAATCTTAATTTAAAAATGAATGTTTGGATTTTTGGATGTATATTTATGAGTATGAACGTATTTGTGAGGATTTTGCTATAAAAAAGCAATCAAGGGAATTGGAAAATGTTTTTGAGACTTCATTTTATTTCTATGCTCATAAGAGGAGTTTTCGATTTACTTTCTGAATTCGATCTGGAAAATAAGTAGTTTTGGGATTTGATTGATATTGCTACACTTTTACTACCAAACTGCATCAACTTAATCAGCATAACAGCATGTATGTATCATAATAAAAGTTTCCTTGTACTCTTCCTTTTCTGAAGTGATTGACTGTCAAGTCATCACAATCCCAACAATTCCTTGGTGTTGGAGAAACATGGAAGAAATTAGAATGGGAATAAAAAGGATTGCGAAAATCATTTTGGTTTATTATTCTGGACCTGGACTTGGGCAGTTACTTATTTAACTGCTTCCTTGCTCGTAAAAATCAAACCTTGCTTGCGAGCATCATCAGAGATTGCACCAAACTGAAGTTCCCAATTTCACTGGTCAACAGCACGTCTTATACATACATATGTGCGTACCTAGTTTATTGAATGTCCATCAGAATAGATTAAACTTTTTTCTTTATGTACATCCCAAACTGATCTGTTGTCCAATAACTTTTTGTTTTGTTAGTATTTCTGTTGTGAGCCAAGTGTGAAGAGAATGTGAAGACTCACTGTCTGCGTGTGAGTTGTATTGAATAAGGCACTACAGAAAGAAAGAAAACAGAAAAAGGAACGGTTTCTTCGTTCTTTTCTTTTACTTCGAAGAGTATTTCTTATTATTCTTCCAACTTCTTTTGATGTTCATAAAGTATAATGGGAAATTCAACTGAAAGAAATAAGGGCTGTAGCTGAGATGTTCCTGTTGTGTAGAACATGACCGCTTTTTGTACTCAAGTAATATTGACGCAACGAACGACTCACAACGACGGAAAGAAGAATAGGAAAAAAGAAGGAACCAATATTATTAATAGTACAGCTTGTTTCGTTTCAAAAAAATTAAAAAGGGCGATACAGATGAAAGATTTAACACGAAGATGAATGTATTTTTGTTGGAAAGGAACTTTTTCTCGTATTATTATTCCTCTTCATGGAATCGATACGCTGAGTTTTTTCTCTCTTCTTTTCCATTTCATTTACTACAACTCATTTTCTTGGAGTGGTAGTCAAGTGAAATGGGAGAATTATTATTGCTTACGAAAAAACAAGTCTCCGTTTCGTCTTTCTTGACAGATTTAAGAGGATCCTGCTGACTGGGGTAGATACTTGAGGAGGATCAAGTTAAGGAGCAAAGGAAATAACAAAAAAGGATCGTGAAGATGATGGGATCTTCATGCTGCTGAGATCGGATGATGATGAGGAGATGAGTAAAAGTGTAATGAGGATGATCATATTTGAAAAAAGGATGAAAATGGGATAAGTTTTTTTTTCTTTCGCAGAAGGCTCAACGTTTGATATGTTATACAATACATTTTTACAATTAAAATGAACATGGAGGAAAGCAGATTTTCCAATAAATTTGCTCTTCCCATTTTAATGACATGGCACCATACAAGCTGAACGAATAGATTTCAATTTATGCCGACTTCTTGTCAAATATTTAATTGGAAGTCCTTGTTATGAAATCCTATTCGTTATCTTTATATGCAGACATTAAATATTTCTCATCAAAACTGATTAGCAAACGAGCGTTTAGAAAAACGTAAAAAACTTAGTCACATAGTCACATTTAACATTCTTTACACTGAAAAATTATCTTACCGAACTTAAAGTAAAAGTGAAGGGTTTGGATTTCAAATTTTAGTGACTTAATAATACCGATACTATTCAAACATTTTTGAGGGACCGAATTTACCATAGGTGCTCCAATGAACACTTTTTCCTCCAAGGTTAGGGCCCAATATAAGCATGTGCGCTCCAAATAACACGGAACCTCACCCCGTCCTCAATGATTTGAGGCAAAAATACTTCAAAATTAAGGTATGCCTCCCTCCTCTCCACCGGTTGGTGGCTTCGCCTTGAGCCAATTTTAGTATATGTGCTCCGAAGAACACTGTGCCCCCTGCTCCCCACTGGTTGGCGGCTCCGCCTTGAGCCAATTTTAGTATGTGTGCTCCGAAGACCGCTGTGCCCCCTGCTCCCATTGGTTGGAGGCTCCGCCTTGGGCCAATTTTAGTATTTGTACTCCGAAGAAGAACAGTGCCACCTACCCCATCATACCTTCATGCACCCCCATGCTAGGCCAATTTTAGTATATGTGCTCCGAAGAACAGTGCCACCTACCCCATCATACCTTCGGGCACCCCCGTGCTAGGCCAATTTTAGTATATGTGCTCCGAAGTACACAGTGCCACCCACCCCATCATACCTACGGGCATCACATGCTGGGCCAATTGTAGTATATGGGCTCCAAAGGAGACGGTGCCCCTTCCTCAAGAGGCCCAATTTTAGTATATGTGCTCCGAAGAACACGGTGGCACCTCCTCAAGATGCCCAATTTTAGTATATATGCTCCGAAGAACAAGGTGCCAACTTCGCCATCATACATGCAGGCGCCCATAACCTTGGCATATTTTAGTAAATGCGCTCCGAAGGAAACGGTGCCCCTTCCTTAAGAGCCCCAATTATAGTATATGTGTTCCGAAGAACACGGTGCGCCCTCCTCAAGAGGCCCAATTTTAGTATATGTGCTCCGAAGAACAAGGTGCCAACTCCGTCATCATACCTCGAGGACCCCATGCTAGGCCAATTTTAGTATATGTGCTCCGAAGAACACTGCCAACTCCGCCATCATACGTGCCTGCTTCACATGGGGACGAATTTTAGTATATGTGCTCTGAAGAACACTGCCAACTCCGCCATCATACGTGCCTGCTCCACATGGGGACCAATTTTAGTATATGTGCTCCGAAGAACACTGCCAACTCCGCCATCATACGTGCTTGCTCCACATGTGGACCAATTTTAGTATATGTGCTCCGAAGAACACGGGTGCCCCTCCTCTCCTTTGAGTGGGGGCACCAAAACGTTGCCCAATTTTAGTATATGTGCTCCAAAGAACACAGGTGCCTCCTCCTCCACTTCCGATGTGGACTTTAAGCCCTGGGGCCATTGCTCCGATCTCGTACTCTCTGGATACCTCTCTGGATTGTGATAGCACTCCATTTTTTAAATTAGGGTTTTTAATGCAATTCTTCCAGGTCAAGTTTTCCAGCGACAATTACTTTTGAACGTCTACATGAAGTAGTTCGGGATATTAATAAAGTCTGATGAATTACATAAAAAATAATGGGAAAATTTACTTACAAGTAGTCATTTTTGCAAATCGCAATGTAGCCTACATAAATTAGGTTTTGGAAACTGTCTTTGCTTTGGAGAATAACAAATGACCTTATTTTGTTGTGTCTAGGCCATTTCTACTTACTTTACATATGTGTGAACTGCTGTTTGGAATCCCATTATGTGCAGCAGGAAAAAGTAAAAAACCATCATAAAATATGTAATCGAAATAACAAAGGAAGCAGAGCCGTGTAGTAAAAAAGTACAAATTCTCGGTTCTCCTCTTCCTGAAACGAAACTTGTAAGATGAAAAAAAGGAGAGTAGAAATCTCTGGAGCATCTTTGAAGCAGCCTCTGACAACAGCAGCAGTACCTCAGGAGTTTCACAGCCAGATCATCCCTCTCTCGTACCACCGTCGTATAATATAATTTATAATGGTTCCTTTTTAATAACACAAGACTGCCCTTCTATTACTTTACCCTAACCGAATATTATACTATTTTTGTTGAGGTTGCTGCTGTTGTTTCTATGCTAGTCTAGTATATGTATGTGTGAGAGTTTCCTTTTTTTACTCTTTGCCCCTTTCTTCCTTTACATCTTGCGCATTTCATCATAAAAACTGACAGGCCAGCATGATGTATGTATCTTTGTGTGTTCACATTTATACCTATATCATCTTTAAGTGTGTGTATGTACCCATACATTATGTTCATGATAACATCATATTATATCCTATCATCCTCATCTCATCATCTTCGTGTATATGAGTAACAAGTTTTCTTTAACAGCAAAACATTTATGAAGTTTATAAAATAAAAATTGTTGGGTCTGAGTTTTGCTGCCTGTCAAAAATTGACCAAGGCAGAAGGGCAGGCGTAAGCAAGCACTCAAACAAAAATACCAGCAGAAAATAGGGAATCGCTATACAACAACATTGTTTGAAACGACCACACCACCAACACGACCATCATCATCATGATCAACCCTTTTTCCTTCAGCTACTTTTCAAAACTTACTTTTTTAGTATGAGAAGTTGATGATCATCTTGTCTTCATCTCCCTCCATCCAAAAAACTAAATCCAGTATAAAAAAGATCACCTCTTCTCACTCTCTCGCTCAGTCTCAGTCAACCATGAACGATAATCTGCTGCGCACAGTCATCCTCCTCCTTTTCTTATCCCTGTATACATTTTGTATTTCCATATCACATATCTTATCTTCCTTAACAAACCAAAAAAAACTAATCGTTCATTTTTATCTATTCGTGTTTGTTGTCGTTGTCCTTTCTTTTCAGTTATAAAAATACGAATGCCATATCTTTTAATTTGTATTGGCTACCTTTATCATTTTTACTAATGTTTCACTGGCTTTATATGCTATTTACCCATTAATTCCATTCCAATCTCGTACCATCATTTTCTACATCGACTCAGCAAGTTTTCCCGAAGTATTCTTTGCATTTCAATACTATTGACTAGCTTCTTGGCTTGATCGTAAAGCTGGAGTGGATTGCCCATGGATGTGCATGTATAATGTATAATAGCTATCCATGCTAGTTAAAATTCATCATCAGTTCATTTCCATCATCATCAATGATTTCGCCTTTGGCAATAATTTTTACCTTTGATCGTATCACATCAAAAAAAATGCCTTTACTTCCTCTTGTTTAATTTCTCCTTCACATAACTTGTAATACTACTTGCATTTAAAACGCAAAATAAATGAAATAAATGCCTCGAGTTGAATAGACATAGTTGATGATCAACAATCATTAGACAGAGAAGACTGGTTAAAGAAGCTGCTGATAATGATTCTTTTTGGGAGTTACTTTTACGAATACGAACATGAAAAGAAATGAATATTTTTAAAAAGTTTGAATGTTACTATGATGCATGGCTATGTACGCTGTAATGGAATGGAATAGAGATTGAGATCGTAATGTTTGATAATATGTGTTTATATGCAAATGACTGGATTTTAATAATAGCTTACATTCACAGGTAAACCAAAAACGACAATTAAATTTCATTTTACGATGATCATGACTATGATGATTATAACATGCGTGTGTTTTGTATGTGTGTGGAATGTAAAATTTTAAATGTTAAGTTTATAAAAGAAGAAAAGCGACTCATTATTATTTTGATTATCATTTAAAAAATAGTTACTCTACTTTTTTTGGTATTTCTGGTTGTCCATACAACTTTGTACAAGAGTAAAATGAATGTAAAGCCTCTGTCTATCTACATTGCGTAACTTGTTTGAAGCTTTGTAACCATTTTTGTTGAATCGTGTAATATTTAAAGTTGTACAAGGCAATAATGATTACTTATCTTTCTTGATCAACAATCACGATAAAAAATGCCTCTGGATGTATGCATGTGGAAACACACAAGGAAATCATAATTATCTGACCGAATATGACATGACATGACCATCGAAAATATGCAGAGAAGAAACATTTCAAGTTATCTTGATGATGATCAGATCACCTTCATCATAAAAAGTTATCCGTGCTTGTAATTTTCACTTGAATTGCTGGACATATATATGCATACATACATGGACATCTGCTGCTACGTCAGGTTTTTTTTAGTTCATTTACATTTACCACCACCACAACAGTAACATTATGCAAGGCAGTTCAATGAGTAATTGTTATTACTATTGTTAGTGATGATTAGAATGGGTATTGTAACAGTAACAGGTGGTGGTGGTGGTGGTAGTGTGGTGTGTGTTTGGGAGAGGGGCGAGGTGTATCTTTTAACCCTTTCAAAAATTATCTTTTTACACATTAACTACGCATATTATAATGAATACATACGCATGTATACACAATGTTGCGGGAGTACGTGTTGTTAAATCTCCATTACGCAATCAAAAGAAACAAGTCTCTGGGTAGAATGGATAGAATTTAAAAATGATATTTTTTCCTGGAAAGGAAGTGGTTAAAAATAGAAATGTAGGTGAAAAATACGAGTTCCGCTAGTGACCAGCCCTTTATACTAATAATCCTTTGGATTTGTGTATGCACAAAGCGGTTTCATAAAAGTGTTCATGTTTCCTCCCAGTAAGATAATATGAAATGAAAAGTTGAAAGTTGAAAGAGAGGAAGCAATTTGTACACTAGCTTTGTAATACAAAAAAAATGTAAAGGGCAACTTGAGCCGAGCCGAGCAAATATGAAAGTTGTAGCTTTTAGGATTGGATATGATGTAAATTAAAAATATGTGATCGTCTGTACTGGTTGACTGAGATGGACTCCAGCGGAGAAGGATAACACGTCTGGAAAACTAATTTTTATTAAATGATTTATATTCATGGAGGGATAAAGAGCATGAAGATGAGAGTATATGAATGTATGTGAAAGAGAAAGATTGCAGGGCTAAGATGTAAGATGAAAAAATAGTTTAACGAAAAAACGTACTGGACTGGACTACGCCGGGCAAGCCAGGTAAAAAAAAATATGAGAAAATTATAATAAAAAGAAATATTGCTTTTTTGAAGGTATCATGCGGGCAGGTACTAAATCTGGTATGATTTTTCTTATCACGTCCCAAGAGGAATGAGCTTGAACGTTCAATGCGGTTTACACACACATCTTTACAACAATGTCCTACACCAAATATGTGGCGTGGCGTAAGCATACTTTGTTTGTGTATAGCATATGATTATAACCAGGAAAGGGAGTTATTCCCTGCTAATAAATTGCCTGTTATGAAGAAAAGTAATATATCTGGGGAAATATATGTCAGACAAAATGTCTTGAGTGGTGCCCAGTTGACCAGGGTAGACTGGAATGCGTATGGGTATGATGGTATGTAGGATATGCAATTCAATGCACTTTTGCTTTGTTACAGAAACCACAAAATACATGTTAGCATGCCTCGCATTCAGTGATCATTCATAACAATCAAAATCATGGGGAATTTCTTTTTATCATTGATGCTTTCAGTCAAAAACTTTCGGGAGAATTTTTCAGTATGTCGCGATTTTCTGCTGGATATGGATAGAAATAAGGCAATTTTATGCTTGATGTTTGCGTGCATGCCACATTTAGAATTTAATACGTTTTCAATGGCACAGAATGCTGAATATTGAAAAACTCCAAAAAACTGTTTATTTTCCGTAAATAAAACCTAAAAGATATTTATAACATTTAACTAAAAGATTTCTTAAGCGCGTGGTAAATCGACGCTCAAATCCGCAATGACATATGACGCCACTGCCCATACTGCTGTGCACAAGTCCAATTCATCTGCATTTTCAACAGTCATGGTATCCGCTTGAGTGTGATGATACCAAAAATAGTGATCATTTTGATTGTTCAAACTGAACCCTGGAACTCCTTTCTGAAGAAAGTAATATATATCCGACCCAACGTCCGATGACCTTCGAAGTAGTGTGGCGTTTATGGGATCAAGCAACTTAAGAACCTGTTCAACAATACAAGAAGCTCCTTCTGAACCAGCAAAGTCCAATCCAAGTGGTTTGAATGTTCCAATATCAGACTCAAAAACTGCATTGAACTTGTCCAGCTCATTGGCATGTTGCGCCACATATTGCTGGGCACCGATTAAACCGAATTCCTCGGAAGTCCACAGAATAGTTCGGAGGGTACGTCTTGGCCTCAATTTAAGAAAACGAAGAAGGGCCAAAGCTTCCGCAGAAATAAAGGCACCACCCCCATCATCCATAGCACCTTGTCCAACATCCCAAGAGTCCAAATGACCGGAAATTACGACAACATTGTCTGGGCGCTCTCTACCTTTGATTTCCGCCACAGAATTTCTGGAATCTCTATTCGGAAGAGTTGTATCATTCATCAGCAAATGCATAGTCAAGTTTTCACCCATACTTTGTAGCCTATCTAATAACTCAGCGTCTTCGATAGTTATACAAGCGCTAGGAATACGAGGAATCTTGTCATCATAATCAAGCATTCCTGTATGAGCCGTATTGAGAGAGAAAGGAGTGATCGAACGGATTAGAACTGCAAGCGCACCGACTTGGGCAGCTTTGTTTGCTCCTTGGCCACGGTACACTACAGTTTTTCCGTAGCTTTCATACTCTTCATTGTAAACTACTATTTTTCCTTTCGCCTAAAACCAAAAAAAGAAGATTTTTTTAAAACAAATAAAATTTGAAACCAATTATGCCATGAATTGACTTACCTCAGATGCCCGTTTTTTAAGTTCCTGGAATCCACTCACGACCAAAACCGGAGCTGTGATTCCTTCAGGAGGTGTTCCAACGGAATAGCCAAGTCCAAGAATAGAAATATCTTTTACTCTTGGGGTAATGAGAGTCGCTTTCTCCTCACCTCTACACAAGCACAGGAAAAAATTAAAATCTTCTTATCGCATGACTAGCTTCAAGATATTTCATTTTATGCATATTAGTAGTACTGACCTGACCCAATGAGGAATTGTTACATTTTCCCCATGTACATTATCCAACTCATCTTGTTCCATTTTATTCAACATGAAATCAATCGCTTGTTCCAAATTATCACTTCCAGCAACTCGAGAGCCAAATTTGTCCACAAAATAGCCAAGATTCTTATAAGTCCTTCCCTTGAATGCTCCGGATAGGACTGTTTGAATTATTTTGTTGCTTAAGTCTTGGTATCCTTGTATTTCATTTAAAAGTTCTTTAGGCAAATCCTTGCAAAGATCAACAGATGGTTCTGGGATTGAAGGAGCCTTGGGAGATGCACTCGCATCGTTTCCTATCCTTCCTTTAAAAGTGTTCCTTGTCAACCAGTGGTCATTATGCAGGATTGAATTTTCGCGAGATTCGGGCTCTGTTGTCACTTCTTGATCACGCTCGTTTTTTTCATAGACATTCTCAACCCTAAAAACTGATGCTGATATGGATGGATCTCGGGATAATTTGGAATTCACCAGTTTCGGAGAAGCCGAAACCCAATTATTCCCAAATTCCAAGAGAAATACGGTAGTAAGAAGAAAATGTTTCATTTTAAAGTAATTATCAAGGACAATGGGCAATTCTCACAACTTACTGATTGAGGAGTAACTTTTTATCAGACTAAAAAAGACATTGTGAAACACAATGACCAGAATGCAACTGAATTTTCCAAACAAATTAATCCAGCTTTGGTTTGCAGTAGTTGTAGGAATTGAGATGCTTATGCATGATAGAAACCTTATACGTAGAAAAACATACAGAATATTGTAATCCTTCCGAATTAAAAGTACATACAACATACGTGGCTCGTCTTTTCTTTTAAAATTAAAAATGATTTTACTATCACACTACTCAATATTAATATTATGTACTACATACTACATAGTACACATTCTGCCTACACAAAAATTCACATATATCATAATTCATAGCATACACATACGTGACATGTAAATACACTAGATGAACCCGTGCAAGCAAAGCTTGCATGTACATGCTAGGTCATATAAAAAGACGATGAAAGTTTTCTAAATGCATGTTCTCGTAACTTTGGAATGATTCCCGTTAATTTGGGTCCTCGATTCGGGGGCTATTTCTATTATTTGGTGACTTTAGAGTTGTTTTGGGACTATTCCCGTTAATTCACGAATATTCACATTAATTTGAGGGTACGCCAAAAAATTGGGATTTATACTATACATGATACAT
>JAQFXM010006785.1:0-12764 GCA_034693345.1 Entomobrya multifasciata | reverse complement strand
ATTTTATATAAACTTGTATATGCTTTTAGCCTATTTCACTCTCTGAAATTTGAGCTTTCATATATGGTCAACATTGCTTATTATGCATCATTGTATCGATAGTTTTTAAACTGTCAAAATTTTCTGGATTTTTGAGATTTGTTTTCAACAGATTTTTTCGAAGCTTAATTTTCTTCTCAGAGTATTTAAAGTACATCATGTATTTTGAGTGGTTAATAAATGCATGGTGGTATTCATTTTAAAGAGCAGAATCTGCGCTACAATTCCTTGCAATTTTCGTTTTTTATGACTACTTACGATAACATTATCCTAACGACAAAGTTTTGGAAGCCATTTTGGGCACCTTTTTGGCTTTAAGCCTGTGTATCCTAAAATTTCAACTGATGTTGAAGATGTTCTTGTTGATTCGTAAAGTACAGTATCTGGGCATCATATATTGTACCACTACTGGGGGTTTCTTCTAATGTCAAATGCGCAAATATTCAATAAAAAATGCTAGACATCAAAAAAATTGAATCTGGAAAAACGAAAAATAAGTGTCAGTTTGTGTCCCCCAATTATCTCCAACGTGTGGTGGTTCACGGATCTGTTCTTTAGTAGTTTTGGTACTTCAGAAAATACAGTTTTTATACATACCAAGTTCTTTGATGCTACTTTCTTTAGGTGCGAAATATTTGAATTTTAAAATTGTCCGGATTAATGCTGCACACCCTTTAGTTCCATCATAACATTTAAGATTATCATTCAAAAAATTTATAAGAAATGTAGCAAAACTCATATTATGCGTATAGCAGATCAACAACTACTTGATTGCTTCTGTTTCTTAATATCAATGACAAACATATATAAACCGTTGGAAATTGGGATTTTTTGTTTTTGAATTGAACTATGCTCTATTTGCAACAATGCGCAGATAACCTCTTATTTTACATCTAATTTATGGACTTGTCCATGTAAAAAAAAATTGAGAATTAAAAGATGTTTGAGTAATTTCAATGTTTGTACCTGTTTGGCAGCGTGCTCTTCATCCCTCCCATCACCAATGACCACGTACGTACACTTACGCCCAAATCGCGAGACGATCCTCTCAAAACAGCTATCTTTTCCTGTAAGAATAAAAGAGAAAAAAACATTTATAATGAAAATGATTACACAATTCCAAAACAACTGTCTGATCTGATCTCTGCTCTCATCTATTATTATCAAGAATATCCATCAATCTTTTTATGATGATGATGGTGTGACATCTTATAGTTATCGCAAAGCAATCGTAACATTAAAAGTAAATATAGTCATCTCATCATCGTTTTTACGGGTTGCCTACAGATCGATCAATTCACAATAGTAAATTTGTATACATTTTTGCTCGTGCACCAGACATCTTTCCTTCATTCCTTTTGCGTCATTCATGGTTCTTCTGTTCTTCGAAAAAGCAGACTAACAAAAAATGGTAATTAAAAATGTGTCTAGGTATATTTTCGGCTCTTGGTAAGAACCACCTGGAGCAAAACTGAAAACTTTTTGTTGAGTCACAACAGAAAAACCAAGTAAACAATAACACTTTGCTTTCCTGAAAAAGTTAATAGCACCTGAAGGACACTCGAAGCATTTCTTACGATGATCTCTGCACTTTATTCAAAAGAATAGCTAAATCAAAATGTTTTTACATATATGGATGGATTAAATATATTTAACATGCATAATAATAAGGATATAAATTTCAAATTGACATGCAAAACCTGTAGGGGGTCCTATCATAACTTTGCCTATCTTGACCTGCCTTTTTAGAAATAAAAGTTTTTTCAGGAAATGAGGAAATAAACGCAGCAGCAGATCAAAAAATGAACAAAGGAAGTAAATAAAATGTATTATGCCCTCTGTGCTCATCGTCTTCATCGTGCTTCCCAAAATAATCTTGAATTGTGTTCCCTTCCCTGAATTGATTATCATCAAAAAATCATTTACCAATTCAGTTTAATACATTTTTCTTCGTGTCTTTCAATTTATCTAAATCTAAAGCAAAAAAAAACTTTTACTTTTTTATGAAGATTATATATTGCTTGCAATGCACAGAAGTAGCCCAAAGAAACAAAAACAAACCATGTGTACTTTTTATGACAGATTTATTTCTATTTCATGCATGGCTTTTGGCCCAGAGAAGTAACCTGTTACAAATAAAATTGTTTCCGAGAAGAGGATTCCATAAACAAAATTAATCAATTCAGGCCATTTCATATTAATTTTTTTTGCTATGCACAAGCGCAGGCGCAAAGTAGCATAAATTCGTGATTTTTTTTCTTTGAATCCACTACAAACAATAAAGTTATATAAAAAATGTCCTTTTTAAATTCAAAATATCTATTTATTCAATAAGCATGTGTACGTGCCTACCTATTTTTGAGACAATATAAATAAAATAAACAAAATAGATACACATTCCTACATGCATTCTGCAATGACGCTGATGTGATTGCAATGGACGATGATGATGTTATCACCATTGGTCATCCAATTGCACTTCCTATTCTCATCATCATCAATAATATCCCCATCCTCAAAAAAATAACAAGTTCTTCCCTTTTCCTTCTTTGTCTTTTCATCCATGTGAATGCATATTGTGCTGAATCGCTAAAATGCACTTTGACTGCTAATATAAAAAATTGAAGACAGTGATGGGAGAATTATGTTTTTGGGATACGATGATATGACATGATGATGATGTACCCAATAAAATGTTAAATGTGTTTTTGAACGTCGTGTCGTCGTGCAGTGTATCGAGAAGCGTCTTCATCACATTTTTTTACAACTTTACAACCGCACCGGTACCACCAAACTTGTGTTTGCCCTGTCGTGATACACGGTCTTCTTTTTTAATGCGAACATGTAAAGTAAAGTATCACGTTCACTTTTTTATATGGATTCGATATTGATTTAATAATATTACTATTTTTCGAACTCATCATTCCAAACAGAAAGAAATAGATTATTATGCAAAAATAGCATTCAGGAAGACAATATTTCAAAACGAAGTCACTCTGTCGTGTCATGTCATCTCTCTGTATTCCGTGAAGATATATACTTTTTTTTTCTTTGTGAAGGAAGCGAAATAGTTGAGTTGGGTGAATGATGTGTGAATGAACATGACAATAAAAATTTGTTCAAAGGTGCTAATTCGAGTGGCAGTAAATTCGAAATGCTGACATAAATCATGAGAAAAAATCTGATGACCTAGCAAAAACATAATAATTCAATAAAAATGACAATGAAGAAAAATAGCGTGAAGTGGTTCTCTGTATGGAAATATCAAATCAATAGTTTCCTCAATAAAACATCAAAATGATCTTATGGAAAGGCACTCATTTTTCATTGTTGTGTAATTGACGATGATGAAAAAAATGAGATTTTCGTTTTTGGGGTTTCGCTAAAACTTAACTACGTGACAGACAGTAGATCAGATCAAGAATGATGGATAAGCGAAAAGTAGCGAGCATTAAAAATTTTTGGAGCAGAACCATGTCATCACATAACCATAGTTACAGAGTCACAGTCACCATGGTGATGATGAAATGGGAAATCTGATATACCCGTGTGATGTCGTCGTATTAATGTGATAACAAAAAAGGCTCCATCGATGATTTTACGATTTAATGTCGTGTCGACGACTATGTCGATGACTATATTTAGTTCTAAGAAAAGTGAAACTGCATTCTTGCATGCTATGCATGTTGTCAGCATACCTGTTTTGGTGGCGGAATAAATGTTTTCTATAGGGAATACGGGACCCAGCCCATACAACAGGACTTTGGCAAGAGCAGGAACCAACTGAGTCGTTGTCACCAGAACGTTCACGCAATTAGGTCTGAAATGAGAAAATGTAATACATATCGAAAGATTAGATTTATGATTCACGTCAACCAAAAAAATGCAACACGCATTGCATTGCACATGTATACGCGTAGAAAAAACATCAAACTGCAAAAATGCAATTTATGCAATTGACTGACCCACTTGACCAAAATTGAAATTTTGAAATTGTGATTAAGTAATCACGCAACGCGTTCTCAAGAATTGGAATGGGAATTCTTACCTAGAATTGATTAATGAGAGACATTCCAGCGTGAGCGATGCCCAGTTATCGGTGATTGCTTCAATTTCATTTCTGAGATTGAGCCATTGTTCCCTTGTTGTGTGGGGTAGCATTCCTACACACAAAAAAAGTTATAAAAATCTGATTAACATGTTTATTCAATAAATATTTCACATATTGATTTTTTATCTATTTGCTAAGATGATATGCACATAACAAGCAAGTTAAATTGACTACTTTACTTCCTCTTTTTATTTATGTGCACGACTCCTAATTACTATTTTTTTATTGTAATCATGACTCTTCATTGATATGATGATTGGTACAACATCTTTTAAAATACGTAAAGTAGCAGATAAATGTGATGCACATTATGTCACAAAATTTACATAAAAATGTAGACTTTTTTGATCGTGCTACTTATGTAAACTGATCATTATTCAAGATAAAGAGCAAGCAAACAAGCTATTTATTTGTACATTGAAAATTGGACTGAATATGAATCCATGCATTTCTAATTATCTCTGTGCCACAGAACATCAGGTACGATCATATCATCCAAAAAATAATACTTTACTTCACTCATCAAATTTTATTCGCTTGTCTCCACTTTTCCTTTTTTAGATTTGATTTTCAGCCTATTTTCCATTTTTACGAATTTTTATTCAAACAATAAAGTCTCTAACAGGCTTATAATTTGTGTACAAAGCAAGTTTATGGAAAAAAGTAAAAGGATTTTTTTCTACAAAAAGCCAAAACAGACCTGTAACATTATTCCTGTGATGGTTGTACACTTCCTTTATGCGACGATAGCGGAAGGCTAGTTTTCTCATCCAGTCGACGCCACCACGGACACCTGCGGAAGTGAGACAAATTCCCCCGTTTGGCGTTGTTGATTTGAAGCCGTCGGAGGAGAAGTCGTAAGTGCTGTAATGAAAGATAAACAAAGTGATTATTTTTAAGGGCATATATTTTCATTGTTACCTTCATAAATAGTCTGTTTTATGTTTCAATCATTGTTTATGATGTAATTAATTTTATCAGGCATATTATATGTATGCATAGCAGAATTTTCTTGAAAACGTTAAATTTAAAAGCATACGTGTACTTGTCACATAAACCATTAAAACAATGTATATGTTGACAATTTTTTCCACATAACTAATCTCCTACCTTTTTACCCCTCAAGTTTAACAAGAATTAATTGCAGGTAGTCATGCAAACCAAAATCTGTTGTATTGAAACAAATTATTTAAAATGCATTCCAGCTGGTCACGGACACCTCTGCCAAAAAAAAACTTTCAACAAAGTTGTTCAACAGAACGATGACAAGGCTACTACCCCTGTCCTCCACACGGCTCTCTTGTTCATTGTAAAATTACTCATGTAGCCGCAAGAGGATCACCTGAGGTGTCGACATAAAAGTTAATTCTCATAATTTCCAGCTGTCATTACACATCAAACCGTTAAAGTGCTAATGTCTTATATAAACTTGTAATTACAATGGACACTATGATTACTTTAATAATCAAATTTTAACTGCCATCACCAGACACCATACCACCAACGCAGCTTAATATACCGTTCTTTAAAAATTACTATTCCCCTCACCTCAATACACATACTTGAGAGTTTTGTGGCGTTGTTCTGTGGTACAGTGACAAGGCAAATAATTAGGTATGCAGAAAATGCATCTCTAAGTGTATGTCATGTTTAAAAAAAGTAGAGTTAAGGTTAATTGACTTCGCAAATAATTTGATTTGAGCATGTCATGTACATTCAGACAATTGTACGCACGCAGAGTAATGTCACCTTCCTTGTCTTTTTTCATTCTTTTGTTTCCGCTTTTGCTCAAGCTCACCAATTAACTTCATTCATCTCTCAATTCATCTATCTATTATTATCATCACAGACCAGACCCAGACTTACTTTTAGTATAATCGTCAATTTTGCGCGTTTGTCACCATAATATGATCATTTTTAGTTTTTAGAGAGAGAGCAGGAAGGTGACAATTCGGTATGATCACTATAAGCACACATTTAAAAAAAACTAAATATTACACTAATGCGTTTTGTCGTTGGTTGTATGGAGTGTAGAGTAATTTGCATGCGTGAAATCACTCAACCTTGAGTGCCACCTCGTCACCACCAACAACCATTATTCTTGTCAATATGTGTTCACTGAGCACACAAATCTTTAACTTTTTTAAATCCACTCTACCCTTTTAAGACCAAACAAGGTATATAATTTTTTGAAATGTTTTTGAACTGCGTGAAAAATTGAACAAGGACCCAGAAGAGTTAAGTCAAGTCAGTAAAGCACTTGTATAGAACGGCGGCTGTGGTGGTGGCGTTGGTGGCAGCGGGCATACTTTATTGTTAGTCATCATAATCATTATCATCATCGCAATTTCCTATTATTTTTTATACAATGTCGAGTGCATGTAGTAGTAATATTGTGTGGTTTTGTCATAGTTTTTTGATGATAATGATAACGACTTAATATATTACATCGGTTATGTTTAGTACCCAAACCCAACATAGTATACTTACTCAAGACTCAAATCAGTGGCATTTTCCAATCGCGATTTACTACACAGACTAATGAAACAATCCTGATAGGCATAAAGCACATTGTTAATTTTCATTACCCAAGTAAGTCGGGGTTATGTCAATTGTCTGCACTTTAAAACAATACAAACCGTGTGAGGATACTGATGAAAGTGATGATTTGACAGGAACCAAAATCCCATTTTTCTTATTTTTAGCTTGTCAAATAAAACAGGGAGAGTGGTGTTGTGAGTGACAACAATCTTGAATGAATCTTTTAAAGTTCAAACCCTGATTGCAACACAACTCTCTGTCTGTTTCTAATCTTGTAATTTTAAAACTAACATTGAAATTTTTATGCATAATGAGACGTGGTGCAGTGTTAAATGAATCGAGGGTCCTGCTGTGTGTCAGGGTATTTGACCCTCACCCATCACATTATTATTATGCAACAATTATAAACTTCCCTACTGTGTCATTATGAACATTATTGTGTATAAATTAAATAACTAATGCATGCTTTGTTGTAGTTAATAATGCACAGACACAGCATCAAGGACGAATCGAAACGCACCAAAAAAAATCTTGACAGCAAAAAATATTTTGAAGCATGTGTGTGTGTCTATTTTATGCATTCAATCAATAACAAAAGGTGAAGTGCCTAATTTTAATACCTACATACCTGATAAATGACTTAACCCAATTCAACAAGAAAGTTAGCAAAAAATAACGATCTTACCTTAAATCTTGTCCATTGTCATCTGACGACACATCGTCAATGTGTACTTGATCACATTCCTAAAAAAACATACAAAAAAATCGTGAAATGTTATGAAATATTGTTAGCTATTATGCCACAATAATTTATATAATTTTCTTTCAACAATTTTTCAACAAATCTTTTCAATTGTTGAATTATTTTTTTGTCCAAGAAGATATAGTATCGTGCAGATAGATGTATGTATGCATAATGAAGCCCACTTGACGATTAAGTTATTTTTTAGGAAGAATTATCGACTATCCGTGTGTCCATTTTTTATTTAAATTCAACGACGCAATTCTATCGATCGATCATTCTGCACCTTTTTTCCCCTTAGATTTAAAAAAATATACAAAATTTTTGTTGTTCCATGCATGTTCCATTCGAAGTGTATGCAAAATATCAATATATTATACTTATTATGGAACTGATAATCGCTGAATGGAAATTTTTTGAAATAAGGAAGGAGGCACCTGACATTGCCGTGACTATTTGAAGTACTTTGTATTGTCATGAATGTCATGTCAAAATTACGTAAAGAGTCACGATTCGCTACCAACTCGGTACTTTTATTTGAATAAACACCCTAAAAAACTAGACACGCATGACACCTGTATGTATGCATAATATCCTCAAATCTTCTTTCAAATCAAATTAGGTATTGTTCCTTTTTTCCTCATAAAAAGTTGTTCTGAAAAAGTTCACGACTATATAAGATGGCGAGAAAGATAATAAGCACCGCCACCAAATAATGATGATAAGTACTGCGGTAGTCCGACCGAAAGATGAAATATGGGACGAAGGTAAAGTGGAGTTACATGTTTCAAAAAAAAGTTGTCCAATAAGTTGAAGGCTACGCTTCAAATTAAATGTAATCGTGTACTATTTGTTTACTAACAAATTTCTAGTCAATGCTGGACAAAACGGCCTTGAATCATGCATAACACCGTGACATAATAGTTCTGGTGTCATCTTCGATTCACCTACATCTCAGCTCATTAGTATTTGGCGCATCTTCATCTTTTTATATCCAATTATTAATGATGTTCTCTTATAAAAAAGATAATACGACAATACATCTTGCATTGATTTGCATACAATCGTAATCCCTGCAAGTTTTTTTGTAGTACAACTTAATAGGGACCTCTGGAGATTATTGTGTAAAACACCTGTCGCATATAGAATCGTTCGTCGTGGTAAAGTGAATTAATAACAGCTTAATGTAAACACGTTTTGCAGAGAATACCCCAAGGAAATACCTAAATTCTCAATCAGACATTCTTGTCACTACGCAGCAGTCACAACACAATAAATTATATAATACTCAAAATTGACTATAAAAAACACCTATGCAAAAAAGTGGAAAGCACAAAAGGCACGTCTTCAGTACAAATCATTATTCTAACAAAAAAAGAATACTTTTTGGTATTTTAATTGTTATTATTTGCTATTACACAAGAAAATGTTCATTAAAGAAAAGGAAAGCGTTGAAAAATTAGTCACGATTTTACTCTACATCCCTTTGCATTTGCACATATTTTGGACAAGGGCTCATGCATTTTTTTGTTTAATAGTAAAATTCCTTCAAGTGTTTAAACGATTTTTGGTAACATTTCATTCACGAGATCTCGCGGTAGTAAACAAATTGCACATTTGTAGAAGGTAAACGTAAAACGAAATGAATGTGCATGCAATTTTTCTTTGTTGTCATTTTATTTGTCTGAGTTAGCTATCTGAGTTATCTATGTAACAAAACTACAGTTTTTATATTTATGTGATAACACATCAAAATTGATGTTTGCACGAAATCTTAAATTAGGACTAGGACTCGGCTTGAGAAATTGGGACAGTAAGATATTTGATTAAATAAACGCGACGAAGTTATTAATTAAGAACAACTAACACTTTTATTTAACAGCCTTCCACATTCCATGTTATCTTTAAATCGTGTTAAAAATTCAAATTAAATAATTTCTTTGAATAGGTTGTCAAACATCTTTTAACATGGGTATTATTTTTTAAACTTTAGTGAACGATTTATGCTCAGATTTAACCCAAAAATTGTACCAAGGCTAACTTAAATCGGCAACTTTTGTTTCGTTTTTAAACAAAGCAACAAGCATTATAATTTATTAATTGCTTGAGCTTTCATATGTGTCGTGGCAAAACTAGAACGGGTTGCTGGACTATAATTTTTACAGTTTTTAGCAATATGAAAAGATCAAAAATTTATTAAAAGTAAAGAATTGCATCATGTCAGCGTAACTAACATTATTTGATACGACGGATCTAATATCCCACGGAGATAGATTGTTGGCTTCTTCGATGGTACTTAGTATACCCAGCTAAATATATGATGTGATGAGTGATCACTGATCACCAAACGATGCAAGATGCAATCACTGCATCGCAGCGATGTAATACCAAACTATAAGAACACTCTTTAAAACAGCCAACACAGTACAATTGGACATGCACAGGTGGCAGCAAAGCGTACCTTTGATACATTCGCTATTTTACTTTGTTCATTGATTCACCTTTCTACGTTATAAATGATTTATCAAAACTAAAATACACTTACCTCGAGATCATTAAAGAAAAAGTGATTATCCGCCAGATTGTAAATGAGCTCTTCCATAGCTATCCCTACTATTTTTGAGTTATTAACATCCTATAAGAAAATCAATCAAAATCATGATTATCATCATCATCACCATCATCATTATTTTACTATTACACAACAAATGTGTGCGTGTGGTGCACTGTGCATTTAAATCAATAAAACACATGCACTATATTACATAAAAAAGGATATTCAATCTAATTAACCCACCTTCCTAAATCTGTGTGCATAACTTCCTGTAAGTAGAGAATGGAAAATAATGATTGTTTCGTCTAAATCCCAAATGAACACCCGCTCCAGATTGTGTTCTGGGTCAGGGGATGGGTTTGGTCGTCTTCCACGTCCTGCATTTGCACGAGCTGCAGTTATCGCAAACAACAACAAAAAATTATATCCTTGATATCAGTTTCCAGGAAATTACAATATCAACCTTATACTCTCTGTTTTTACGAAATATATTTACATTGTAACTAAAGTACAATTTTATAAAGGTATGTTTATAATTAGGTGAAAATTCTCCCGGGCATTTAGAAACTTCATTCAAACACAAAAAAAATCTTCCGGGAATCTCCAAGAAAAAAAGTCAATTTCATCGGAAAATTAAAAAAGACAAGAAACGATGATAAAAATTCCTTTCATCTTCTAAACAACCAGTATTTGATGTAAAAATATAAGAAAACATTTCGTTTGGTTCATGTGAATCTTGGATCCGATCAGACAAGAAGGAAAAAATCCAGAAGCACATTTTCTTCCCATAAAATATCTCCAACATCACATCATCGTCAAGAAACATTGTAATTCTGTGTGTTTACGTTGTTTTTTCTCATGATTCATGACGACAATTCGCATCTCGCATTTTTTCTGTACAGTACGTACTGATTTTTCTTTTTGGTAGAAAAAGAGAAGAATGTGTTTGTAGTAAAAAGTAAGGATAAGGAGAGATGAGAGAAAATGGGAAATGGTGTAGGGTTTCCAAAATACATAAGTTTCAGATTACACCTTACCTCTTCGTCCTTTCCCTTCTTTCGTTTGTGGGGATGGAGGACTCGGTTCACCTGCTGGAAGGAAAGCTATACTCTCTGCAAAAAAATCATACAAGATAAAAAAAATATTACCAAATACGTAAAGTAAAAAAGCATCTCTTTCCTACGTACGACCAACGACAACGACAAGAAGATGCACATTGTAAATAAAGTGCTCATTAAATTTTTTTTGACATTCTTCCCATATTTCGGCTTTTTGATGTAAAAAAAATTCAAAATAACTGAAGAGCCGGCATGATATATTAAAAAGGATGAAAAAAATGCCTAAAGCACAAGCGAAGGAATTCATTTTATTTAAAAAGGAAAATGGATATAAAAAAATATGGGAAGAACGAGTTTTATTCTGCCAATGCCAATGTTTGTGGCGGATACGGATACACAAGAACAAGACGATGAATATGTCGTCGTGTATAAAAAATGAAAAAGTTGTGTGTAAAAAGTAGATAGTCGGTCTTTATTTCCTAGTGAATGAAAAGGATGAGCCCGTAAACATACCAGGAATTGGAGGATTGGTTTGGCCAGAAGAGGAATATGACGAGGGTGTGGCGGATGATGTGGAGGGTGATGCGTTGTAATAGTAGGATGTGGCGGAGGCGGCCGAAGATCCGTAGTAAGCGGAAGTTGAGGACGCACCCGAGCTCTGGAAAGAGGTGGGATACTGTGCAGCATGCGGATGATGATGATAGTCTTGATTGTACGGTTGGGCATGATGATGTGGATGGTGAGCTGGATGATATGTCCCATATCCTCCTGATGTTCCTGTGCCAACTATGGAACCCGGTGTGCTGGCCGTTCCTGGATAACTTACGCCGTTGCCGGTACTACCAGAACTGCCAACACTGCTTCCACTAGTTACGAAGGGGGATCCGCCGTATAAATAGGCTGCTGCTGCGGCAGCACCGTTTGTGCCTTTCCCACAGGATCGGGATGCTGGAAAATAATAGTTTTAGGTTTTTTAAAGAAAAAATTAAATTTTGTTTGAAACAAAGGAAATTTGATAGCATCTTTGAAGGACAAAGGATGTGTAAAGGTGGTGATTTGATCGATTTGAAGGAAAAATTGCACAAGAGTGGAAATATATGTATGTATGCAGGAATGCGTGAAAGTTTGGGGTGTTATGAGGCTTACCAGGATATGGCTGGGAAAGAACTGCAGCAGCGGCTGCTGCTGAAGGGTAACTTTGGCATCCATTGTATAATGAGGAACTTTGAATATATGAACTTCCACCGTAGCCTCCCATTCCACTTTAAAAATTAATATAAAAAATTCAAATTAATATTTAGTTATCATTCGGTGATTATTCATTTTAGGCATTTGTTTAAACTAATCATAATATACCAAATCCTTTAGTTTGAAAAAATACATAGGAGAATCCAAAAGAAATGACCCGGCTAAACATTCAAATATCTCAGCAGTGCGTTGATGAATAGATGAGAACTTGACATATTTAGAAAGGCAAGAGTCTAACCTAAAAACGTGCCAGAGGATTTTTGTCTGGGAGCTCGTATGTAGTAGCAATGGAGCCAAACTTAGTTAAGCAAAAAACTCAAATTTTGGAATGTTTTTGAATCACCTTATTTCAATTTCACATAAGTTTCTTATTTATGGGTCAAATTTAACAATCTTGGTTTTAAAATACTCATATGAAGTGGGCGCTTAAATTATGACCCGCATTCGGTCTAGAAAGCCGATAAACTCTTA
>JAQFXM010006784.1:0-12764 GCA_034693345.1 Entomobrya multifasciata | reverse complement strand
TACATCATAACCATAACAAATATGTTGTATAATAGCTCGTACTCAGGTCCCGGAAAAATATTGTAGGTAACACATTGTGTAAACCAAGTGTATACTGGATGCCTTTCAACATGAAATATGATAATCTACAAAAAAAATATTGAACATCTTCAGGCAAAGTTTATTCATCATTTCAAAGTAATTTCATTGTTAATGCAATCGTTGAAAATAAACTGCGTTTTGAATAGAAACTTCATTTTAATTTAGTGAAATTGTTACGCCCACGGGAATCTGTTTTCAGATTTTCTTAATGAATTCGAAAAAAGTCTAAACTTTTTCTTGTTGTTTTAAACTTTCTCAAAATATGCATGTGGGAAACTAAACCTTTCAAAATTTCCAATGCTTTCACTACTAAATTACGTAGTACTCTGAGAATTATGTTGGTTCGAACAGTATACTATTTTTGCCGCAGTTATTCTAAATGCTACTCTTTGTATGATTTTTAAATGTGAAGGTTCATCTTGCTTAAAGGTGACTTCGTTTTGCTAATGATAACCGGTGAAACAAAAAATATTACCTGCGGAATACTGCACAAACAGGAAAGGAGCCAGGCAGTAAGCACCATCCACTTGGCTCGTTTCGTGGAAGCCATCCCATGCATTGGATAGCGAACTGCCCAATACCTAAAGTAAATTTAACAAAATTACAGTTTAAATGATATATACAACATGAAAGTTGAAAAAGGAGAATCCAGAAATAACTTGACAAATCGATATATTCCTTTAAGGGTTTTCCAAATTTAGTATGACATTTGATGTGTATGGCATTTGACGTGTATGGCATTTGACGCATCTCAAAATTACGTATCTCTAATAGGCAGTAAAAAATTGACGTGCCGCAGCATGTCAAAATAAATTCAAGTTTTAACAAAGTACAGTAAAGGAAACTGACAATCTTTTTTTCCATGCCACTAATCATTTAGAATGTCGCATTATTACTGCATATAAGATATATATGTCTCGTATATTTTTCCACTAACCGATCCATTGCAAGACAAACCAATACGAATCCCGAGAGGTAAAGTCCAAATATACGAAAGAATGCCATGATACGGCACATAAAGTCGCCACCTTTCCATTCTACAGTAGCAGCCCACACAATTTCTAAGGGCATCATAAAGAAGGTCACCTAGGAAAACAGGATTATTAAAAAACTTAGAATCTCCATAGCAACAGTTTTTTACAAAAACAAGGTTTACCATGAGATCTGCAATGGCAAGGTTAAGAAGTAGCAAATCAATACGTGACAAAAATGCTCGTCTACGTTTTCTTCTGAGTATTGCGGTGAACACAGTAATGTTACCTGTTTTATTGAGAAAATAAACGTTAATTTCGAATTTCACAACTTGTCAATAATTGTTTTCGAAGCTAAAAAAGTATTTTTTGAACTCCGTTTACCAATGGCAGAAAGTACACAAAGTAGAGTATACATTGAAATGGATATGATATGACCCGAATTGAACCTCATATCAATTGGAAGTATAAGTGATGTTGAATATTTAGAAAGGTTGGCAAGAATATCAGTTTTGGTTGCTGAATAATTTGGCATAGTGTCTACTAATGCTGTAATATTAACGTTTTCACTGCTAAAATTAGTAACTAAATCACTTCCTGTTGCTAAGTGACTTTGTAAAGGATTAATAAGTTCGGTAGAAATTTGGCTACTCATCTTATTTGATAAAAGGACAATATTAGGTTCAGTAGTTAGAAAATCAGAACAATTTTCACTATCACTATAAGCGTCAATGTTATCCAGCTTGGTATCCATTTTGTTAAAATTGCATTTGATCCACTTTCACTCGAAATGCTTTAAAAAATTTCTAAATTGGCACAGTTAATAAATCACAGCGTAATATTTTTGAAATTGACCTCATGTTTTTTTCGGACAATTAAGTAACTTTACTTTTCCTATACTTTTACACTATAGTAAAGTAACTTTTTTTTCTTACAGGGTCTCCAAATTTCATGTTTCATTTAAACATTGAAACGAACGAGTAAGCTACAAAAGATCCTTTCTCCACTAGATCCAGTACATAATTGAGAGAAAAATCACTTTCTCCACTAGTTTTCACTATGCAGTGCTTAAGCACATCAACAACAAGGGTAACGCGAAACTCATGCAGGTTTACTGAATGTAACTTCTAGGACTGGGAAAACGCTTTATAATTTTATCTGAAATAAACCAAACACTTAATTGGCTGAAGACTTTCAAAGTGTAGTAATTAAAGTAATTAGGATAGCTATTACGTTATTGCTTAAATTGAATTGAGTTCTTGACATTTCGTTTGTTCAGGGAACTAGTTCATTTATTTGGAAATTTACTGAGTTACTTTGGTGCAACACTACCACTCACACAGTATTTCGCAGAAAACTCTGTTATCTAGAAAGTTTTATTCGGGGTTGAATAGATAGTTGTCAATCTAAATGGCTAAACAAGATTGAAAGTGATTTGTAAACATTATTCACTGATTCAATAGTTCTTCGAGTAGGTGACACTGTGTAAGTTGTGTCTCTGAGGATTTGTGTTGGTTTTTGTCTGGTTAGAGTTTGGTAAGCATACTTAAAGTTTTTCGCTTTGTTGCATATCAAGTATGAATGAAAATGGCAGTTTTGGTGAGTTATACCAGATTTTCTAGTCATTCACTAATTCACACTTGACTATAATTCTACTTCCATGTGCAAATTTTAAAATTGATGGCCAATAATAGATTTCGTCCAATTACAAAAAAAAGTTTCTTTTGTGGATTTTTCCTATTTATATGCTGGACTCTATTTCTATCTTATTGAGATCAGACGTATAAAATGTATGTAGGTATGCTTCAAACATGTTAATTTTTTCCAGAAATATTGTCCACGATAGAAATAAGTTTTAATGGCAAGTTTTTTGAATGACAGGATAACAAGTTCAGTGACATGAAGCTGAAGATGATTGATTTCTAAGCAACATTAAAAGTTGTGACAGGCCTTCCCAGTTTTGATATTTGACGCATCAAATAAAGCTCAGGTAAGCTTAGACCAATTCACGAGTTAAGTAAAGTGAAATAAGCATGTTTAGCTCAAACTCAAACTGAATTTTTAAGACGAAAAATAAACTGGTGTGTGAACTATAAATATGCAAACTGACACAAATCCTGATTTCACCCGAAAAAATTAAAGAATGTCAATATATTATGACACAAAAAGTCACCAGGTTTTAACCACAGCATTTCACAAAATCTCTATGGAAAACGGTATAAAATGACCTGCAGAGTTAGTTGCATTTAGTAACTACAGCTTAAAAAGTTTTATTATATAAACAAGCTAAACCAAAAAGACTACCAAGTATTTATGGAAAGCCACTCAGTGCTATCTCTTGGGAATATGAGTGAAAACTGTGATCTTACCTAAATACTAATTTGAAGCTAAATTTTACCTACAAAATTTGTCACAAGTATAAACCATTAGTGAAGGGTTCTACAAAACGGAAATATTTTAAATGTTGCCATAAACAAGTTTGATTTTCAATAGTAAATCAAGCTTATTTAACAAAACCAAATGTAGCACCAGTGATTACTATTTATTTTTTAATACAAAACTTCTTGCTGCTAATAACCGGTTAAAAAGTTTGTCTTTCTGTATAAGTTACTTGTTCTACAAATCAGTTTCTGGAATCATCACTTTCACTAAGCGGTCAATATTGTCCATCAGACGTATAGCCTTTAATTGGAACTTCTACTACTCAAATCACAAAGAAGCTGCCTTTATAAATGAAAAGTCTGTAGTAAAATAGAACAAATTCCAAACAAACATGGACCAGAGTACAAAACAATTTGGACGTATCAAGTCGAAGTTATACAGTCGCAGTACTGAGATAAGCAACAGACCGAGATCTTTCCTCCGTGAGATCTACAACTCAAGTGAAAGCAGATTGGCTTTCTCCTCCTGGTTTCCTTTCTCTCTCTAAGTCCCAATGCGGGAAATATAGTGCTGCATTACAACGTTTCTTTATATATTGTGTAAGTTTGATTCGGAAATAAGAAGCATTCTCCTACTGTATTTTTAAATCATAAAACAGATAGAAAGTACAAAAACCTTAAGTATATATAAAATATTTTAGTACTTGAATTCTTATGGACATGTTCACTATTTGTTTCGCAGCTATCAATTAATTATTTTATTTACAAGTAAAAAATGGGCACTATTTGCTAATTAAATATTGCAAAATATATTTTGTGTAATAAGAGCGAGAAAACTTAAAGGAAATATAGGGGTGCAAAAACTATATTATTTACATTAAGTGGTATTTTGCCATGGTTGGAACTCACTTTGTAATAAATTATCTTTAGAAATGTTCTTGTGAGACTGTCTAAGGTAAATAAATTAAGTGTATGCTTTTCATTTAGAATTTAATATCTTTTGATCGAATTTGCAACATAAATAAATCATGTAAACATGAGGTAAATAAGTGCCAGAAGTCATATAAATTGTAAAAAAGAAAGCCGGCTGCGCCGGAGAATAATCACTTATTCAGTTGACCAATTGTAATTGATCACTTTAACGTCATCATATAAAAATATTGAACATTTGTCATTTTTTAAATTACTTTTTTAAATGAGCCATATTTTAAAAACTATTGAGTTTTAGACTATGGTCTTTTGACAAAGTTTGATCCCAGTACTTTAATCTATCGATTGGTACAATAAAAAAATCGCCCATTTAAAATACATATAACTGTAAATTGGCCGTTACTCAAAAACCGTTAAACCGATTTGGCCCGAATTCAATAGGCTTCTTCCCATGGACCATTTGAATGTGTATACCAAGTTTCATGTAAATCGGTTGAGCCGCTTGGAAGTTATCGTGGATACAGACCGACAGACAGACAGACTTTTTATCCCATATCATCATCAAGTATTCTTATAAAGTACCATTCTGGCACTTAATAAAAGGTATGTACATATATCATAAGGTTCATAGGATAACAATGACAATTGACGAGTTGAACTGAACAATGGAAAGGAAACAGTTTTGTTGAGCAAAGTAAAAAGTTATTGTTGTTTTTGTGTCGGATTGGGATTTGGACAAATCATTTGGCTATTGTTGCTATTTTACTACCGGGAATACATTGTGCAAGCTCAATTGGATTGGAGTGGACTCCCAGGTATGCACTACGCACTATGCATATCATCTTTCATGAATGAAATGAATGACTGGTGACGACGATCAGTCTCTCATTCTCACACACACAAAAACATAAATAAATCTACACAAGCCATACATAATGCATTCGCATAAGCGAAGCAAAGGCAAAAGAATGAATGAACGTAACCGATTTGAACTTCCTGTTATGTACATACCTATATTCTACGTTGTATTACTCGCCTTACGAATATTCATATACATGATGCATAAAATATAAATAATTTCATTTAAAAATAATATGTATTTAAAATATTAGTAAATCAACAAAATAATAATGTTTATTAAAAGTGAAAATAAGATAATGATCGTTATGAATGTTATGATGACCATTTTAATGGGTCATTTTCACACATAATTATGAGTCATCATGATAATGATTATTTTAGCCAAATGAAATAATGGATGGTCGGTTATTTAATGGATGAGTAGAGTATGCTACGAATGAATGCATCTTTGTATGTGGAAGGATGAGAAGGACGTGACGTGTTGATGCGGGTTGTGATGTGAAGAACAACAATCAAAACAGTTTCTTGAGAGTATAAAGAGAGTAAGATATTCCGCTTTTAAAAATCACTGGTTTTATTTGTAAGTTGTGTAGGTATATATGTACGTATGCATGTGTGTTGGATAGTTGTATTTGTAGCAGGCCAAGTTGGCAATGTCTGTTGTGCTGGTGTGATTCGCGCTTGGTACATTAGAAGGCGGCGAGAGTGCTCAGGATTGGATCGACCCAGCATGCCGAACCGTCCCTGCTCTGACGAAGGTTTGCGGAGGAGAGCAGCAACACAGAAAAGCTATGTTTAGATGAGATAATATGATGATGATGATGCTCAAGCTCAATGCTGTCTGTATGTTATGTTGTGATGATGGAATCAATTTCCTGTACAGAACAAGAGGAGAAAAAGGCACACAACTAGCTCCTCAGATCACATCGCAAAGTGTGTATGTAAATGTGAATGTGAATCATATGATATGATATCATGCTACTTGACTTGACTACTCCATTTCTCGGTACTAAACTACATACTTGACTAATATGCTCATCAACATCCTCATCATGCTATCACAGCCAATATTACTCTTATTATTATTATTATATACCTTTTCCGCAGCAGATAAAAGGCTAACCCGAAACGGTTTACGCTCTCTTGCTTTCTTCCTTCCTCCTTCACTTGTTCCCTTGTTCGCTTGTTGACTTTCCTTGAAAGAGTTGCTTTCCGTGAGGTGTAAGAAATCACCTCACTCACTTGCGTGAGAATGGTATAGGATTCGGAATATAGGGATACGGGAAGAGATCAAATCCATTTTATTCATATCCCATACTAAAAAGTAGACTCTCACACACTCAGACTATCTTTATTTCTGAATTTGTATGAACATGTACGTACAAACATACCTGTGCTGATTTGTTCCAACTCTTCTTGGGAAAAATATGAATATAGTTTTTGGAAACCATTAATAATTCATGGGAGAAGTTGTTCATTGTTCTTAACAAGCTCAGGTATGTGTATTGAGCGTTCTTTAGCCATGCAAACAGGAAAGTGAATCTGTCCGTGATGTGTAGGAATCTACAATTTTCCAGGTGGTATTATCTATTAATTAAGCAATTATTCAGAAAACTAAACCTCTGATGTGACATTTTGTAAATGTTCTAAATAAACTGTAGTAACTGTACTTATTATAACAACAAAAAACGCACTGGCTTTTATTTTTCATCGTCTTCTTCATCCTTTTGAGTAGCCTCCTCCATGCCAAGCTTTACCTAAGCCAAGCAAATAATGCTATAAGGTCCATCTATCTACCTATTTTAGCAGCAGTTGCAGTAGCATTGCGTTGCAGACTGAGACTGAACTGACGAGTAGCACAACAGTCAGAAAGTTTGAAAAGGAGGAAAATGTCCAACGCCTCAAAATCTCTTCTCTTCACAAATACATATGCAGATACATAATACTTTTTTTGTGCTACACTAAAACTTTCATTTTGCCTCATATCGCCTCATTTTTATTTTTTCATTCCGCAAACCATGTATACTGCCATTATTATTATGCAGTAAGTTTACTTAATTGGATTAAAATGAAAAATAAAACAAGTGAATTTTTTTCACTTCTCCAGTATACAGTAGTGGCGATGCAAATAAATAAATAAAAACTGCCTCATCATTATATCTTCTAGCTAGTCTATTCAATTAGCGCCAAGTAATGATTAGCGTAGCTGAAAACGTTTTTGCAAACAAGAATATTACTCAATTAGTGATATTTTAGTTTGACAAAACTTTATTCGTTCGTCGAATTATATGTTGTAGATATCAATATCAGATAAATATCGGCAAATAAGTTTGGTGTTTCGATTTTTAGAACGCATCCCCTGTAATTTTGGGCAAAATGATTTGATTCAATAGAAAGGGCATCCCATTTACATTACAAATCATAGTATCAAGTCGAGATTTCATTACTAGTTTAGGTTTACATGCATCAAATCTTTTCATCTTGTATAATCCAAGTTGCTTCATGCATTGTACATACAACACAATATACCGTGTAGACATTCGTGAAGGATCTCTATTCTATTCCATTCTGTTCTGTTGATTAAGTTAAAAAGTTGATCTGGTCTGGTCTGATGATGCAATTAAATAGATTGATTCTCACATTGTAAGATTGTAAGTTAAGAGGAGTTGGTAATAATGGGGGAGGAGGGAGAGAAGAGAGAGAGAGAGCCCATTACTGTATGAAAAGTCAGAGTGGGTTAATTTAATTAGATTAATATTGAAAGGAAAAGTTTATTTATTAGCTTTCTCCTCACTTAAGTAAGCCAGCTCACAAAAGTCATAAACCATCAAAACGTGTTTTTCACGGAGCAACATTCAGCATTTACAATCACTTGAAATAGAGTTACATGCATGTACAAGTTTAGAGGCAAATAGGCAGAAAGAGAATAAATGAGAGAAAAAAGAGAAGGGAGTGTTTTTCGGTTGGAGGCTCAATAATAAAATTATATATATTATACGCGCTTTACTTAATCTTTAGCCGGGTAAATGCGGATCCGATCCTTCTCTCCCTTTTTCTCTTTTACAACAACAAACACAACAAAATCTTTTTAATGGTACAACAAAAGCGTGTGTGTAACAAAATATATCTATCATTATTACCCATCTGACATTATGAAATTATATTTTATGACAAATGTCGACTTCTATCTACAGTTTTGCTAATGTCAACTTTTACACGATGAATACTGATAAAAACGTAAAATCAAATCACCAGCAGCCAACAACACAGAGCAAAAAGCACCAACTCGAAATCACATATATGTATGATCCCAAACCATCTAAATAGCTCTTCTTAAAAATCCAATCCAATTCTGATGTTCTCATCTGTACATTAAACCATGTAACCAAATCAAAGCCAACAAAAAACACTGCATCTTCCAAATCATATCTTATTTGATCATCATCATCGTCATCTATCTATCTATCCATCCATCGGTCTACAGCTCTCTTCTCTATAACAACTGTAGTTCACCACCAGCAGCGTCAACCTATAAAACAAGCTACACTACTCATAATGAAGTAATGTGTGTAAGGAGAAAGGGTTAAACGTGAAAATTCAGGAAAATGTTTAGTTGTTGAGATGCGGGTGCTTCTGCTGTTGCTGCTCTCTGTAAACAACTCTATTTTTATCATTAATCTTCATTACAACAGATTCCCTGCATGCCTCGCTATATGATGATGATACCTCGTCGGTGCAATGGTGGCGGTGGTGGTGATTTGGTAATGTGATGAGTTGAGGAGACGATGATCATTATCCCAAGCACTTGATATAGATTCACAGACAGACACACACAGATATACAAGATACTCTATGCTCACACATCATTATACCATACCACTGCACTGCCACCACTACTACCCAAATTGCATTGCATTGATACCCATTGGGGAAAACGATAAAAATGCTTTTAACAAGATAAGCATGCATGTTTCTGAAAAAATATTATTTGCATAATGAATTATTTACATGGACAGGTGTGCTTGGTAATGCAAATACAGAGGATACATTTAACATTTCATTTTGCTAATTTCCTTTAAAAGTTTTTTTAGTGTCAATAAGTGAGTGGAACTGAACTGAACGAGTTGCAGTCTAATAAATGCTTTGTTTACTTGTCATAAAGGCCAATCAAGGCCAAAAATATGGAATTGCTTGACTAATTGTTAGACGTGTCTGAGTGCTTTACTTACGCTGACATGAGTGAGTTTGTGGAAAATTGAAAGTTGGTTTATTTTGTTGATAAGTAAAATGAAGCAATGTGGTGTACAGTGTAAGTAAGTGTATTTGTATGACATGATGAGAGGGATGGAAATAAAATGTAATATAATTTGTATTATGCATTGACAAATCCTAAAGGATTACCGATAAGTACACCCATATAATAAGCTTATTTGAATGAATGAATGAAATTCACTCAACTTCAACCTCACCTATACAACAACCACATAAATAAATAAAATCTATTCCAAGTCAAGTGACGAAAAGGCAGGGGAATGAGGAAGAGAAATCTAGTTATCTCCATGAATTCCCTGTAAATTTAGCTGAAATAGAAGAAGTGAGTGGAAAGTCAAGTAATACCTCTGGTGCGACGCGACGCTTGTGTTTTGTTCCGCTGATGACTTTGAAACGAGTTGAGCGAGAGAGATGATTGGGAAGGTTTTTTTTAGGAACGAGGAAAATGGGAGTGCATTGCATCACATCTACACACTACGACTACATACACAAACACACACACTGATGATGATCGACCTGTTTTAAAAACACGAAATCATCTTGGTGTCTGTTGTGGGATCCTTTTGGATCATAACATATCATATAATTTCCCATTAGATGAAATTTACTCGTACATTTGTTTCAATCATCAAATCGCATAACATTCCATCCAAAACGAAAACATTTATGCTGTCTTCATATCTCTTTCTTCTTTTCTTATTCATTGCATTGAGCGAGAAGCAAATAAATATACCATCCATAGGAATTAAGCTATTGAAAAAGGAGTCATTTCATATGTCTTACATGACGAGATTAAGTAGCGCGGTTACAGGATGCAAATTTAATAAAAGTAAATTGTATGCAATTAAAAAAAACAAATATATGTAAAGTCAAATCATAAAATTACATTTAAAGGGTCTAATAATAAAACGGTTAAGTTGAATGATCACCGAATGCTAATAGTCAGACTGTCACTGCAAACCTATTAAGATACTTTTTTACAGTTGACTTTCTAGCCCCTGTTCAACAATACAATGATATATTAAATGATAAAAATTTATTTTTGTTTGGTGTAAAAAGGGAGGTGTTGTCGGTTGACTAAACATGAGAGTTTTATGTGGAGCAAAAAGGCCTCTTTCCTTGACATGCTGACATGCCTGCCATTCATTCATATCCCGTTTTTACATGATATCACCACCAAAAGCACACCAGCAGCATTAAGGGCATTTAGTATGATTGTGTTACAATTACTGGAACAAGCATTGTTGGAAAATTTGGTGTGTGCGTTCCACACAATGTCGAGTGTAAGTAAGCTTAGCTTCGAAACATCTCCTATCCGCATTAATAATAGTAAATAGTAAAATTATCTATTATGTATGTTCATGCCTGCCTTTTTCAATAAAGACCCATTTTCTTGTTTTTCCATCTGATAGTTCGGGTATCATTTTATTTTAGGTTGGTTCGGTGGATGGGATTTTCCTTTACTAGTTTCACATGCAGTTATGCTCTCTTCTGTTCTGCTCGCGTAGTTGGTTGGTAGTAAAGTGAGCATGCACCGTATTAAAGCTTTAAGTGCCATTTCTCTTGCTTTTGATACCGAAGTGATTGAATTGAAAAGCCAAATTGGATTACAACCAACCCCAAGAGAACATTTTTGGATTGTTAGAGAGAGCATTTTGATGAAAAGGAGCTTTCATCCTCCATCCTCCTCTCCTCCAGTCAGGAAAAAACGAGTGATCTGCTCTGTTCTGCTGGATGCTCCTCACTCACTCCACAACCATTTATTTATAAAAGCTTTATACTTAATTTTATCATTGATTTACTACAATCTCTTTACTTACACTTACCTTCTCTCTCTTGCAACTCGTTTTGCTTTTCGATGAAACCATCATCATTGGATCACTTTCTGTTTACAAACAATGCTAACTGTATTGCTATTTTGCTATTGCTATTATGTCTAACTAACTCAATCTCATCTCATGTCATCATATAACCTATAAATTGTATGTATTTCAGTCTGATGAATGATTTGTTTAGGAAGTGCTAAGTAAAGTAAAATGAATATTATTACTGCGAATGATGTAGACATGTATATTTTTCTAGTTTTATTTTTAAAAGCATCATTTTCTTTCTTTACGAAACGGTTAGTCGCCGTTAATAATTAGTAAAAACAATTCAACAAACAAATTTACAAATTAATTTTTATCTCATTTATTAAATTTTTAAATTAAAGATGAATGATGTTATATTAGTTTTAAACTAGTTAATAATGTTTACTTGTTGAGTGCAAGTTGAGTTTTTGCATTTTTAAACGGGGACACCGGAATTCTATGATAGGACCTTTCAGTTGTACTCTGCAATAAAGTAAGCCTTCAGTGGACCTTAAAGCCATCCACGGGGTGAACGTGAAGATCCCTCGGCTCCTAAGATCCTTTTTTGCCTTTTTGATGAGTTGCAGGGCAACCCTGCGTGTAGGCTTACTTTTCATCTTGGTGGTTTCTGCAAAGTAAAGACAAACGTATGCATAAGAACGCAGCAGTTGATATTTACAAATAATTAATTAATTAGTCACATGAAATAATAAAACTAAAATCACTAAATTATTGTTAACTTTTAGTCGTTGAACTTTGTATTTAAATTATCACGCCAGTGGCCAGTGCAGGTCAAGTGGACATTATGGAAGAGTTGTATCTAGAATCTAGATGTTAGATCAGAACGAAAATACGTTAGTTAGATGTCGTAAATACGTTAAATACCTTTGTGCGGTATAATTTAGTACATTAATCCATCCAAGTCAAATAACACAACACTAAACATATTGGAACATCGTATTTTAAATTTTACTGACATTTTTAGTCACCTGTCAGGTTGGTCAGAGTCAGAGTACCTTGTGAAGTCTTTACAGCTTGACGTTAGACATCAAACAAATCCAGCCACACAGATCAGCAGATCTCAATAAATAAGACTATTCATTCTTTTGCTACATTTCGATTTCCAGAACACACAACTTATGCAGTGACAGTCTACATCCATACATGCGTATCTTTTATTTACGCTTAGTGCATATCTAGTTTTGTCTGGTGCGTGGCTCACCTGGCCTGGCCTGGCGAAGCCTCTGACGTCATCATTATGCCTTTGCTTATACGCAGTATAAATAATCGCGAAGCATAATACAATCAATTGGACGTCTAGATCACACAATTTTTGAATTTAAAGTTTGACCCAAATTGACCCCAGAGTTGACCCAAATTGACCCCAGAGTTGACCCAAATTGACCCCAGAGTTGACC
>JAQFXM010006783.1:0-12768 GCA_034693345.1 Entomobrya multifasciata | reverse complement strand
AAGTATTTATGTTTTAATAAAATCACCTTGTTTTCAACATTGCTGTCCTTCGCATTGTTTTGAAAGAATTTATTATCAAACCGACTGGCATTCTGTTTTCAGTAGGGCTTAAAATACACCGACCATTCTATTTGTATAGTGGGCTACTACTTAATCCTTTTTTTTTTTACGATGTTTTCATTTTTTATTCATGTGAATTCATGAACACCGCACATCGACATCTCAAATTTTTATACACATCATCCCTCGTTGTCTGTCGTTGCGTAATCAGCTCGCTCACACACAAACAAACTTACTAAATTTACATCATGGACAGAGAAAAAAGGGAGTAGGCTGTTTAAAAAACAAACTGTTTACAATTTATTTACAACATGTGAACTCTATGATTTTTTTTACAGTCACATTCATTTCATGAGTTTATGACATCTCATCCAGCGTCAGCGTCCTCCGTTTTTTAACAAGCTTGGTCTAAAAATGTACCAAACGCAACATACTCTTTTTTATCTACTTTGTTGACATCTACAGCGTCAAATAATTATTAACGAACAAATAAAATATGGCAAAAATCCCTGAGTCAAATCATTATTTTCATGATTATACAAACTAACTAGATATATAACGTTAGCAAGCAAGTGAATGGAAAATGATGATGGCAGTTGGCAGTTTGTTGAGTGAGTGGTGGTGGTGATGATGATGTGATGACGAAAATGTACACAAAATGCATGACGAAGACGGTGACTCTGACATGACCATGTTATATGATATCATTTCTTCAAAATGAACAAAAACATCAGCAAAATCTTCCCTTCACACAAAACTCTGATCTCTGATGCTGGTGGCTTGACTGGTGGAGCAAGTTGATTCTGAATTTGTATCCATTCTTTTTTATGTAAAAATACTTTACTCAGAAAAGATACACATCAAAGTTTTCAGCAAAAATGTGTGCATCATACAAAGAGAATGAAATGCACATAATATTACCAAAATCAGAGTAGAAAAGAGAATATAATATGAGCACACACTTAATTCTTAAGGTTAATTTACTCCACAAAAATAATACAAGGCAAAAATACATCCAAAATACTTTGTATCTTTATACCAAAAATATACACACATTGCATATTGCATTGCATTTATGGTCTTGTGTGCGTGCATGATCATGATACGATGATGATGATGAATTTCGTAGAGATTTATGTACGGCAGTAGTGCAAAGTTGCAAACATACTTATGTTTGAAGAAGGGAAATAAATTTTTTAAAACACAACCAGCAGGTTTCAAGCTTTTTTTTGCTGGTAAACATCAATATTATTGTTATTTCTCTGCTGAAAAATGTAGTTTGACTTACTGTTGAATATAGTTAACAATTTATTTTTTGTGTTTGGTATACTGAAAATACCACTGCACTGGTTCACATTTAAACCAATTATATTAAACGAATGTATCTTCCTCCAATGCACATACTGCACTACTACTTGCATTATTTTGTGTGACTGACTGACATGATAGCAAAAAAAGTTGTAAATGTGTATATTTACCTAATTGTGAATTCACAGAGAGAGACAGACAAGAGAGATGAAACAACCATCATTCCAAGCTACTGAATCATTTTAAAAAATTTCAATGGCCCCATTACATTTAAAAGATATGAATTTTGCCTGTACACAAAAACTTAACTCTCATTTTGGTATTATAATGTAAGTATTATTTATGATTATGATTATTATATTATAATATTTTTTTAGTATATGTGAATGTAGTAAAAAAAAAGTTAAGTTCATCATCATTATCATCATCGTGTCATATGTAAAAAAAAGTAATTTAATATAATATTTGTGTGTATGTGTAATTTTGATGTGTTCTCCTTTTTACATTGAAATCTATTTTTCGTGTGTGTAGTGCTCCTTCTTCTGCTGTAAAAGGTTACAAATGTTAAAATAACAGACTGGCAGCAGATAATAAAGATCTGCTAGGAAAAAGTAAGGAGTATATTATAATGAAGTGAATTATACAATAACATTCAATTATTTTTTTCTCGTTGTTCGTTACGTGAACAATTATATTTTATGGGATTAATATTTTAAAGCTTATGGTAATAGTAGTAAAGTAGAATACTTTACTGTACACGAAAAATTTTCTAGGGTAGATTTACACATTAAGATTACTCGGTTGACTAGAGAAGAGAATAGAGCAACACCCATCATCAAATTAAACTTAAATGTGAATATGTAATTCGTATTATTTTTGAGTGAGTGTGAAGTAAGTATTTTAAGTGTGTAAGTGAAATAACAGGGCATTAAAATATGTGTAAAGTACAAAAGATATATTGGATTACATTTACAATGCCTTAAATGCTTAATGAGAGGAAAAAAAGAAACGCCAATTAAAAAATATTCATTTTAAGAAAAACTGACTCTCGACTGACTAAAGAATAGTCGGACTCAAAGAAATAAAAAAATAGTGCTTCCAAATGATGACGTGAATGAGTAGGTTGTCATTGTGCTACGGTATTGTGTGTACGGAAGAGATCAGAAAATTCGCACAGAAAATCAATTAATTAAAGGCAAAACGGAAACAAGGAGTATAAAAATATTTCGGGTTAAAAAAAGGCTAAGCGTTGACTTCCAGTCCAGTCAGTACAAAGAAAATTCCATTTTTCACAAATCGCATGGTTTTTTGGAGTACACACACATTAATATTCAACATAATTTGTTTTTGATAACGTAACAGAAAGAGAAGGGATTTATATCTTATCTTCCACTGCTTATCTTCTTATTATCCGTTTAAGTAGAAAAAGAATCATCACCGTGTTTCATTTTTGTGCGTGTGTGAGTAATAAATTTGTGTTACAAATGCACGAACATTTTTTGTTTCTTGGATTGGTTGACTACCAAAAAGTAAATTGAAGGGTTTTGTTTAGATTTTTACCTTTAATAGATACAGCGTTGGTCGGTTGGATTGGACAATAATGTTCTAAATTTCGCCAGTGTAATTGTAACAGTTGTTACTAAACTAATCTCTTCTAACGTCTTTCACATTTTGATAGTTTTAAAGTTTACAATAGTGTGATAAGTCTGACTGGTACAAAAAAGTAATCGTTGAAAATGTGTTCATTGTCCTGTGAATTTAAATGATAAGCGTACGCAAACATCTAACAAATATCTATCATTATAGTTCACTATCACGCGCAATTTAGTTGTTCTGGGATCATTTTAAAACTTACCAAACAGACAATTAAATTTGATGTAACAGTATACGTCCCACATGAAAAGGGCAATGATATGACTTATTTAAGTGTTATGTAAAAGAGGAACGCATCAGCTCAACAACTTCTCAATGTCATGACCAAAATTTAAGGGATCACACCTTACTTTTTAACATATTTACAAGAACCCAGCCAAGCCAACGTCGTTGATTTAAATGGATACTGGAGAAATTTAACTAGTCGTTATTATAAAAAAGTTTATATACAAGAATGGATGAGAAAGCAAAATCTCCGGAAGTAGCACCTCTTGCTATTCCTATCGCTGAGGAAGTGAATGGTGGTGCGGAAGGGCCACTTGTGGAAGAAGATGATGACAAGACCCCTACCGAAGAAAGAACTGAAGAACTTGGATCTCCAAATGGTGCTGCAGCATTAATTATTGATGCTGCTACGACTACAGATAACAATACTGTGACTATTCAAGTAAGGTCATCGGGATCTACTGGGAATGATTTAACGGATAGTGGTGCCGCTGGGGCGAAAGGTGCTTCAAAGATTTCTGGGACATCGGCTGCAGTAACTAGAATAGAAATTAACGGTTCAAATATCAGGGAAACAATGGAGGCGGATAGAGAAACTGACGTTACACGCTCACAGTCCAGGCTAGGCGCTGAGGAGGATGAGGACGATGATGACGGAAGTGGAAGTGATATTAGCAGCGTGATCAATGCTCCTTCGGTCATTTCCCAAACTCCCGATAGGTATGGGTTCTGTGGAGGAGAACAGTATACTCATGAAAGGTATGAAAAATGAAAGAACTTTACGATAGCATATTTATCAATTATGCGTTTTTAGGGTCCTCATAAATAATGATATTTTATGGTTGTTTTGCAGTGAACCCAATATTCCACCAGAGGTTATCAGGAAACGGGAAATGAAATGGCTGAATATGCTAAGTCATTGGGATACCTTCATGAAGAATAATTTCAAAACTGTGAGAAATCGGTGCAGAAAAGGAATTCCCAGATCTGTTCGTGGTCGGGCGTGGTATTATCTTTGTGGTGCTGTTTATCTACATAAGAAAAATCCAGATCATTTTAAGAATCTACTTGATCAAGAAGGAAAACCAGAATGTATTGAAGATATCAGAAAAGATCTCCATCGTCAATTTCCTTGGCATGAAATATTTATGGAGGAGGGGCACGGGCAAAAGGACTTGTTTCGTGTTCTGAAAGCGTACTCAATCCTTAATGAAAAAGATGGATATTGTCAAGCTCAAGCTCCCATCGCTGCAACACTCCTTATGCACATGCCAGCAGGTAAAAGCAGAGTTATTTTAATATTAAAAAGAAAAGTATATTTTCGCGTAATTTATGTGATATCATTTTAAACTGTTCTTGTTGGGTAATTGCAGAGGAAGCATTTTGGTGTCTGGTGGCTATTTGCGACAAGTATTTAAAGGGCTATTACAGCCCAGGAATGGAGCAATTGCAGCTGGATGGTGATATTCTGTTTGGGTTATTGAAGCGAGTCAGCCCTCCAGTTTACAAACACCTTGTAAGAAATTAGCAAGTTTTCATAATTCTTTTCCAAATAAAATCTCATGAGTTTGCGCTTAATTTTTCCAATGTAAAATTGTATCGCAGAAAAAGCAAAAGATTGAACCAGTTCTTTATATGACGGAGTGGTTTCTATGCTCGTACACCAGAACTCTTCCATGGTCTTCGGTACTTCGTGTATGGGACATGTTTTTATGCGAGGGAGTGAAAATTCTTTTCAGAGTGGGACTTGTTTTACTGAAATACACTCTTGGAAGAACCGAGGTTCTGAAGCAGTGTCCAAACATGTATGATACGCTTCCAGTATTAAAGAATCTTCCCAATTATGTTACACATGAAAACTTTATGGTGGTGCAAATGAAAAGGTACATTTCCTTCTGTTCTAAAATTTATATACTTTGAAAAGGAAGTACTTGAAAAATTAAAGCCAATTAAAATTTTTGTTAATTTGTAATTTCTCTAGATTGGATGTATCGGACGACCAAATGAGACGAGAGCACTACAAACAAATCATGAAAAGGAAAAAGGCTGAAAAGAAAAAGGCAAAGTTAGAAGCGGCACAGAAAAAGAAACAGCAACTCCAGCAGCCAAAGGAATCCCATTCACTTTCAAATTCTCGTCAAAATGTGAATATTAGTCAGGAGACTGCGTTATAAAACTCTTAAATCCAAAATGAACTCTTGACGGTCCTTGTATTAAATTAATCTGAATTCAAACAATGCTTGAGCTAAATATCAATCAATAGGTAATAATTTTTCTACCTTTGGTCGTGTCGTGTCATATATATATCGATATTCAGAAATCTTTTTATAGCAATAACCGGTATCTAACTTTTTGTAGAGATTATAAAGTGATGTATCGCAACATCATCAGCCACAACTAGTTCTTTACTTTACCGGTGTACGCAGCACACCGCAAGTTTTTGGAATCTACTGATTAAATTATTACCAAGAAAATTGCATCAAATTTGCATTTGTGCAACGTATACCATTATTTGCCAAAACTGGCACATTCCCTCTTCTAACCATTTAACGTAATTTTCTTGATTACAGTACGTTATTTACTTTTGTTATATTTAAAAATGAAACATAATCAATCATTCTCTACTTTTATTTTCCTTGTAATCATATAGCACGATAATACATATATTTATATTTAATATATATATCATATTATTATAATATTTAGATTGTTAACTGTCATGTGTATATTTTATAGATGACTTTCATAATTACAGATTTACAATGCACCATGTACGGAAATGTACCGTTTAACTGTTTTTGTATGAAAATCGTTCTTTATTTCGCTTTTACTCACCAAAATGTTTCACTTTTTTGTCCAAGTAGACGGGAATAAACGTTTTGTATAAATTGATTTGATTTTTTAGCGTCCGTTTTTATTTTTTGAATCGACGTTTCACATAAAAATACAATTTTGGGATCATAATTCATAAAGTACGTTGCATTATTCATGAGTTAAACAAAAATGATTTCATTTTATAAAATAACAATGGCGGATATAATATAACACTTTGTTACTTAAAATTAAAACTACTACTGACTTCCGAATATTCAGACTGAAGTGAAAACTACGAGATCTAAGCTAAAATAAATGAGCCTTAAAATGGAATTATATATACTTTGCAAAATATCAAACAGTTAGTCTAAACTTAATCAAACCAGACTATTTTTAATATTAGTTTTTCGTCGAGTTATCGACACCCAACATGTTTCTTTTCTTGTCAAATGCGCTTAGTCTACTTAATACTCTGTTATTTTCAACTATTGATTTACGCATTTCTAAACTATATTCGGAAGAATTTTAATAATTTTTCGTGAACAATTAACTAAATAATTAACTGTGTATCTAATGCTTGTCAATTGACTATTGTCAGCAACCAGTCTCACTAGCTGTTTAAGCATGACAAGAAAAGGCGTTCTTTGGAATCATGCAGGAAACGAGCGTGCTAACTAGCGAGCTATATATTACACCTCGTATCTGCTTTATGCTACAAAATAGAACGTTTCTTGTCCTGTCACATTTCTTGTTTAATAAATTGTATCTAATTAACTATATATTTAATCATTGTCTGTTTTTTCAACTTTACTACTTGACATTTCTTTTATTTCGATTATAGGTCAATAGAATAGACGGCTGTTTTAATCATTTCACCAAAATTTTATTGCAGTATATTTTTTTTCCTTTAATTTTTTTTACCACGAAGGGTTTTACCCTGAAGGTAAGCGTTTCTTGAATACAAACAAGTATATGACTTGTTTGCTATATGTATAGAATAATCGATAATCGATTGTTGCAATTTCAAATTTCAATGCATGCAAGTGCACTTGAAGCCAACAATCCATATTCTAATTTCAGAAGCTTATGCACAACTGCTATTTCGCGTAATATATTTATCGCAATGCTCTCGTGGCGAATCAAATGCGAATTACACGCTGAAGCAAAATCAATTAAAGATGCCATTCCATAATGCACTATTCCAATTCAATCAAGCTCATCCCTCCTGAATTTAGTTAAACCAGCTCCTGTACTCATGGGGCAGAGATCCTAGTAAAGAGGAAAGCAAAATGTAATAAATAACCATCTAGTAAAACATTTTTCTTCGACCTTTCATTATGATCTTAGCTTACCTCGACGTGGATAAAATGTGTGTCGAGAAGAGTACTTAATTAAGTTTGTCACTGATGACGTATAAATGTCAGCAAATCGAAACAATCTCTTGGAGAAAAATGTAGGGTTTAGGTGCGTCCTGAACAAACTTCCAAATTGCTCGTTGAAAATAATTTTCGTAGTTTTTCTGAAAAGGAAAATCATTATGCTTTCAGTCAATGTGAGGATAAAATTATTTAACGATTTTTCACTCACCGAATGCGATTTCGTTCTTGCCACCATTCCCTGATAATTGCTTGCGCTTCTGGATCGTCAATATCTTGATACGTTTCGAGTAAAGATGTCAAAAACTGCAACCAATTCATTGCTGATTTGAAATCAGGAGAATTCAAGGTTTCAATCTCATGCTGTAGTGGGAACAAGTGAAAAAGTATTTTAATTAAATTTGTTATCCACACACATGTGATATGCCGGCGTTTCTATATTAAATGTTTTCAGGGTTTGGGCATCTTTACCTCTAACTCTTTTATAATCGCTCCAGTTCGCCAACCATGGTGCAATGTGACGTCTGCTAAATCAGTGAAGGCGTGATCTCCAAAGTACACCACTTTATCTCCTTTCCACCCGGTGAGCATTTGAAATTGCTTCAAGGTTCCTCCATAATAAACTCTGCCTGGTTCCATTTTTGTGACTTTCTCCCAAGTACGAGTATCTAACTTAGGATCATACACACGAAACGGTATGCTATCACTGGAAAAAAAATGTGGTTTCCGCGCAGAAACTACCACAACATCAAAAAGTGTCTGCCAGTCTTCTCCAACTGTATAGCATAAGCCATTATTCCTTAAAAAATCATATAAAATCCATTTGGTAAACATCCAATATTTTCAATTTGCATGATCAAATTTGCAGTTATCTTCATTTCATGCTTACACAAAGTGAAAAGGGCTATTAGTTATCAAGAAAACGCCTTTCCCATCTTCCCTCAATTTCTCAAGGTACTGTCTAACAAGAGGATCATACTCCAAATACTGCTCTGGATTTTTTCCAACAATTTGATGCATCACAGGATGAATACTTTGAACTGATTCCTAGAACAGAAATTTCATACATACATACAAATTTTTAAGGGTGACATTTGACTGATTTGTTAGATACTACACAATGACAAGTTTCCAAACCTTAACATCTCGAAACAGACTCTCGGGATGATAGTCGATGGAATTTTGATGCAAATATTGAGTAACATTACACAATAAATTCATTTCAGGGAGGCTGAACAAGTCGGCCAGTTGCGCCATATTGATAAATCTGACATTAAACATAAATTCCAATTACATTTCATGCTTTCATTTAATTGAGCAAGCCGGTTAAGCTCATTTTTAGGCCTTTAACCTTAAATTCACTTACTCAGAATTCCCACCTCCCATGTACTGATTTGGTGGCTCAATATAAGCCACATCGATTTTACGACTGCCATATAATTTCAAGACTTCTTCATCCCGAACTGGTGTCAAACCTCTGTACACAGAACCCAGTTGAACTTGCATAAAGCAGTCAACTTTGAGTAGCAAACCTTTCTTAATGTCATAATGAAGACCACGCACCGCAAAATTAGGGTCGTATTCCAGACTTTTGATAGCCTCTGGATACTGAAGTGAAATAAACCATTCATTTCATAAATGTATGCATAAATGGCCCAGTTTCAGTGTAAATGAAAGAGTTTATCTTAAGTAAGTGTCAATTTGTAAATCCTACCTTGAATTTTTCTAAGAGAACCTCTCTTCCCAAGTTATAAATTAAAGATTCCAACTGCTTTTTATAATTGACAAGAGTATAATCGTAATCAAAGCCGTATACGTGAATGTCTCTGAGATTCAATCGGTTACATGCAAAAACTGCTGTCGGATCAACATCCTCTGGAAGCTTTTTGGCTGCAGAACCAAAAGGAAAAGTGGGACTTTGTCAATATGCGCAATGTTATTGGCAAAAACATTTGCAAATAGGAATAATTTAATCATGTATGGCATATGCACCAAACTAAGCTTTCAGTAATTAACTTACAGTGGCAGTAATGAAGTGCATCGTCATACGCTTTCTTCAGTTGCTCTTTGAGATCAATTGAATTGTCAAGACCAGGAACTTGATTTGGTCTCAGAGTGCCCTGTGTGTCCGTGCTGTGATGTAAAGGTTTTCTACTAGGTAAGCTGTTAATGATTGGCGGAGGCGTGCGCACAACGTGTTCATTACATTTTAGCACTGCTGAACTTCGTTTCTTGACTTTACTCCCAGACAAGTCCAACACATCAGTTGTGTTGCTGGTGGTTAAGGTAGTAGAGTATTTTCTTGAAAGGAAACAATCACGTCCTGTCACTGATGAAAGAGGTGCTTTTGCGGAAGAATGGCTGGCAATGATAAGATACTGAAAGTTGGCAATCCCATCTCGAGTGTGAGAGGCTACTAGATTTCCCAATTTCAGCTTGTGCATAAGAGTTTGGGACATGTTAGCCAAACTGTCTGTGATGATAGGTCACGGAAGATCAAGTTGGTGAGGTGAACGATTGAATTATTTTGCGTACGCTTAGATTAGATCCCAATTTGTGATCAATAAACAAATGCGACAGAATGAATGTTTGTTTTCTGAGTGCAATTTCGCTTAACTAATTTAGGTTTTGTCAAAATGTGAGTTCCGAGTAGGAGCAAATGAATTTCCAGTTGAGTGATGAACTGATGTCGTAGAAATACAAAAACTGTAGAATGCACCAAAGATCATTTTCACATGCACATGTATGTATGTAAACAAAGGTATTGATATGTACTTAACTAGCTAACATGGAGTATTAAAATGTAAGGACTTACATACACCACGAGACTGAAGGCGATTTACAAAAAAAATTGTTGAACTTTCTTACAAGAAAACTGTGATTTAACTTGTACTATAAGTTCAGTAAGTCAGCTGAATGAATGGTCACTGCATGAGATGCAGTTTCACAATACGTGACAAGGATGTGAGGATGGAAACGGGAAGCCATTATATTATATCTTTAACCGGTTTTATCTTGGGATAGTTAACAAACCAGGTTACTTGCCTCATTCATGCCTGCGTGCAAAGAAAATGTGTGTGAGAAATGTTTTGGATATTTTTGTACATGTGTATATATCTTTTATGTTAAAAGGTGAGTACATGTGTGTACATAATTGAAGCTGCCAACTGCAATGCAACCTGCAAAACTGTGTGCAGAGCTATGGGCTATTTAGAGCGTAATACTGGATAAGGATATGGCAAAGTTTAAGAGTTAAAGTACAATTACCTTACAGATCCGATTTGATATTGTGGAAAAAAGAGCTTTTCTTTTGGCTTTCACAGAATGCTATAAAATTGAAAGTGGAATGACACTTTCTCCACGGCTTTTCTTTGAACAAGTATTGATCTTTATTTTATGGCCCATTGTGCAAGCCATTTAGATGAAAACAATTTAGTTTAATGTGGTTTGCACAAAACACAAGACAAATATGTGCTTCGAGACACATAAATAATGTTTTTACATGCATATGTACAAAAATATGCGTGCAAAGAGGTTTCGGATGTATTTTTGTTTTGGTCATGTTTTCCATCACGTTTACACATCTACGTAGTTTGTTTTGGTCTGAGTCGTAGTACAACATAAGGACATTTTATGATATAATGTGATACTTTGTATACATCGTATATCTGTTATGAGACCATATATAAATCTATAAAAAAGGATTATGCTTGCTTTGCTACAATGCCTGCAACTTGCTTGTTGTCAGTTGTGGACAAAATGTTGAAAAGGACTTCTAAAAAAATCTATGCTAGCACTAGCAGAAAATGGCTTGATGTTTTTGTAACTTATCCATGCATGAAAAATCATGATTTAATATTCCATTATGTATTTAATGATAATCGTGAAATTCATTGCTGTATAGGCTCATAATTAAATTGCTGTTACGTGCATAGATTGTTTTCTCCACACATTCACTTACAATTAGGCTAATCTGTCACGCAACCGGACTAAAAGTAAACCTATAATGTATAAAGTGCCATCCTGTACAATTTGTGACTTTTTATGGGAAATTAATTAAACAAATAAAAGGTGATTGGGTCATAATCAATGGTTATAAGGGAACAAGGTATAATGCTATATATGAAGACTTGGTAGCAGTGACGTAAGCAGTTTTAAAAAGGTTTTTGTAGTTATTTATCATATCTCCATCTCATTTACTCATGTATGTTTATTATATTAGTGTATTGCTTTTACAAAATCTCTTGTTATATTTATGTGCGATTTTCTGCTCGTCAAAGCCAAAGTCTCAAAGGATAACATTGCACTTGTGTGACGTATGTGTTATATTGCACATATTGATTCCCAAATATGTACCATCACACTATGCAGTAAACTTAATGGTGCTAATGGTTATTTTTCCATCTTTTTAAAAGCAGCTAATGCGTAAAACAAGAGGCAATAAGTGAGCCGAAGTAGTAAACTGCACAAAAAATTATTTGTTGGGAACTATTTTTAAACCTTGTAAAAGCCAAAGCTAAATTCTGAGCTAGACAATAACAGTTAAAGTTATCTCAAAAATGATATGAGGACTGATGATGACTTTCGACTTATTCAGTTGAAAACAACTTGTTCATGGCCAACCTTTAATGACGATAATCGCGGGCGAAAATACTACATATTCTATTTGTAACCCACAACCCACCACAAGGTGCATCTTTAATACTTCACAAAATCTAAGTTGTAAATCTTTAAAATGGCAAATACTATGTAAAATGTAAATCATAAACATCCATGTAATAAGATACAGAAGTAAAAATGCATCCTGTTATTTTTGTCCTTGTTCACTAATGCTGGAATGCAGACGGCAAGGAAAATACAACGACTGACGATGACGACCACACCATCCAACATAACAACTTGAGAAACTTATTTCGCATTTTTGCATGTTTCAAGTTCCCCACTTGCTTTCCACTTTTAAGAAACCGTATTTATATCGCAGTTTTGGCACAGTATTGACATCATTTTGTTTTGAAGAAAACATTCCCATCTTACATATCATGTTCTCATTTCGCTATTATTAGATTAAAATGATTTCATTATTGGCAGCTAACGGTTCAACCAGGAATCCTTAAGAATAAGGATGGAGTAACAATGTTATTTTCGTATGCTTTATCGAGCTCCATTTATATACATGGAGTTCGGCTTCATAACAACTTCGTTAGCAACCTGCTTCCATTTGAAAAGCAATGAATTTTGTCGATGGCAACAATTTCGGCTTCTCCAAAATTACATTTTATTTTTTTATTTTACAAAGGCTTTCCTCCCTCCAATTCTAATATAACCCTCCTTG
>JAQFXM010006782.1:0-12768 GCA_034693345.1 Entomobrya multifasciata | reverse complement strand
TTGCCTGACACTTTTTGTGATAATGCCAAATCTTGTCGGCAAAATTTGACATAATGCTTCGTCTTGAGTCTCCGTCGTCCTATTATTATGTTGTATGTATATGTACGTGTGCATGATTCTTAACCTAATATATTATGTTATGCTACATGAGAACACTGAAAACATATTTTTCACCGCAGTTCTGACAGAGACATGTAGGAACCACAAGCTCTTGATGTAAAATTATACAAAAATTTTCGTCAAACTGTGAGAAAATGCCATCTAAAGTGTCCTTGTTATATTTTGTTGAAAAATTTGTTATATCATTCCATTGTTATGCACAACTGATTTGTGAAAACTTTCGACAAGCTATAAAAGTTGTTAATATAGTCAGTTTGGTTACTCGGTTTTTACTGCTCGCCTTTAAGATGCTGATGAAAATTACAAGCTTTTTTATTCAGATGACTTCAAGTAATTTGATATGGTTCACAAAAAAACAGCATGCATGGGTAGCTTTTTTGGATTTCGTTATTTTGGTGGAGAGTTTAGTCATTCATTGTCTTGCAATTCAATAATGTAACGAAAACGACAAGATGAAACAGACTCTACATTCTGATATGCAAGACATGTACCCTACAGGGAAATCAAAGGTCTGTAGAATGGAATGCTAATAAACAGTGTTATCTCAGGTGTACAGTGTACAGAGACGCTGTTCATCTGTGAATAAAAATGAACTAGTCGTCATCATTTATGTTTTTCCATGCCTATACAAAAGTACGTTTCGTCATCAAATGAATTACACATGAAATATAACAGACTGCAATTTAAAAAATTTCAAGTAAAGTGCATTCAAAAAATTAGATGGTCAAAATGATGAAAAAAATGAAAGGGAAAATATACATGCAACTACGGCTACTGTAAGTAGCACTTTAAAACTTTTCGCTTATTATTGTAAGCATCAGTTCATGAAACATAAAGTTACGGATGTGTAGCCTGCGGCAAGTGAATTTCGCAGAGTTTTCAATTTTAGGAAGGGATTCCGTTCTTTATCTACTTGTACACACATTTTGAAGATGTGATAGGGGTAAAAATAGTATACTTTTATTACATTTGTGTTGCTTGGAATTCCTACCAAGTCATTTTTTGTGAGAATTTACACACGTTCGTTATACAGGTAGCTCTCCTCATAATAATATGTATTTTCTCACATATCTTTTTTCCTCCCAGCAGCCGACCCCAATTCTCTACCTTCGTAAACGATTTCTTGCCATCTCAAATTCATCCTTACACTTTACTTTTTTGTTACTGTTTTTTTTTGTGAGGAAAAAATCCTAAAAAATGCATACAATTTTCATTCTTATATACCAAGTCAGTCATTCTACCTTACACACAACACTGCAGTGTAATCACTGTTGCTATATCTATTGTAAGACAACTAAATATATGCAGAAAATCTGTTATCATTTTGCATTTCACAAGGGATCCTAACTTTTTTTTGTGCATTTTTCAATTCAAATCTTTCTTTAATCCATCATCTCGATTTAACGTACATATTCAACACGATGATAATAAATGATATGATGATGCCATGCCGCCACCGCACAAACTCAGTGTATCTTGAGCTCAATGAATGTTCAGTCGATAGTGCAGTGATAGTGCACACACACTCCTCTTGATAATTTTTTTTGATGTGTAGTGTAGTTAGTTACACAGTTACACAGGAAAATTAAGATAATTACGGGAGGAGGCAGGTATCGTCTTATCATCTTTTGAAGAAGAAAATAACATGCATTTGTACAGAGTCATCTCGCTTCGAAACTACTTTTGCCCTACTCTCTCAAAACAATTACAATTTGAGTGTGTGAGTTAGTGTGTGGAATTGAGTTTAATAGTCAAGTTGAGTAATAGTGAAATGAAACATGATAGATGCTTGTGTTGCAGTTGTAGTAGTTTACTTGCAGATATGATGATGTTTGGCTGTATGTTCTCCTTCCGCTCCATTCTTCATCTCTGCAACAACTGCATTTCATTACAATCTTGATCATAATACAACCAGTCCTTCAGCTCAGTGTTCAGCTGCTGAACATTAGATTTTTGGTAAACTTTAATCACTCAAGTGGGGAGTAGCATGTGTAGGTAAAATTAGAGACAAAATCTGCTAATATAGCACATTAAATTTAGTGGTTTTAATACTATTAGTGCTTGTTGAAGTGCAAGTGCATAATTTTTCCGAAGAATGAAAAGCGTCTCTTCAAGTTCAGTAAGTACATTACTTATTTTATAACAGAGAGATGCATACTTAATGGAAGAACAACTGATGCATACTTAAGTAGGATACACAAAAATAATTAGTTGTAGTTTAAATTCATTTTATACGTGTGGTATATGGTTTTTCATGGTATGGTATATAAGCAGTTGTGTCGTCATCTCATCTTCATACAGTCATTAATGCATTCTTCACTGACGCTATTAAGTTTAAAAGAAAAAATTCCAAATTTCAGTCATGAATTCTAATAAGAATTACTCATCACTCATGCTTTCCATCAATTAATGCCTGTGGCGTTTGCTCAGAAGGAGCATCATAAGTTGTAATTATACTTTTCTACAAATAAACTTATTCTCTCAACGGCTCTCTTGACAAACCAATACTAAAATTTTAGTGAATATTTTAAACATACTGAAACAATTGAAATTCAAGTTCACAGCTTGACATTGGTTGTTTTTTTTGGCAGTGAAATAAAAAAATATCCCGAATTCGCGTAACGAAACGTTCTCCAAATTTATTCATTCCGATTTACTTTTTCTTGTCACGTAAAGACTACTCTCGTGATGATGATCTTAATTCAAACTTGGAATAAAAATTTCGTGTTCACATTATTGGAAAGCTATTAATATACTTTATTTTTGCAGTTGTTTTTTTTGGGATTTTTACTGCTTTTGTGTTCAATCATTCGGTACGAATGAGCTTGTTACTCAGCACGGCTCACAGAAGGCCTCTGTTTATTTTTATGACTTTTTGCAACGACGACGCGGAGACGTCATTCTAACAAAGTGGACTGCATCCTGTGCTCTTTAAGCATATAAAAATAAAAGTTCACATTCCCAACTTAACTTTTATTTATTAACCAGCCAACCAGTCTAACGTAGCGAAAAATAAGAGTGCAAACATAGCTATTTTACTTTATTTGTAAAAAAAACTGCATGAGTCAGTGCATATAACAGTCAAGTGAATAGCACACAGAAAATATACAAGTGCCAAAATACCGACCGATCTAATGATTTGATTTGTTAGTGTGGCTGTGGAATTTTCATATAAGCAGTCTTTTGGTATTCATCAGTTCGACCTTGAAGGCAGTTTACTAAAAAAAAGTACAATCATCTAGAGCTCTGTTTTGTGTTTAGCACTCTAAAAAGAGTAATTTTATCTCTAATATAACGCTCCTCACATCTCACCAGTTGATCACATCTCTGGCAAAACTTGGTGTCACTCGCAGACTGTCGACAAAAAAGGAACAAATCTCTAGACTAATATGTGTTTTTCGCGTGATACATTTATGAATACTGTTACTCCGTGTCGCTATTTATAAAACAGTGTGACCTTATTTTTTATAGTACATACTACTGACTTACATATATGCAGTTATATAAAAAACCACCATATATACACTGAACTGAATACAATTTTTTTATATAGATTGAACGATATATTATCGACATACGCGACTCGGTTTGGCCTTTTCTTAAATAAATATTTATTATTTTGGTGGTAGTATTTTCAAAAGTCTGGTAACATATTCACGTACAAGTTTTGGGCGTTTTACTAACCACACTAGAGAGAGCGTCATCACCGTTTACATTGAAACTTGTAACACTGCGCAACTTTACGTTTCTTCCTTTCTATGTATCCGTTAAACTATATTCAAGAATTGTTTACAACCATGTCGTCCGCTACAAGCCCATGTACATTTTCTGAGCTTGAATGGAGGGTAATCACATATAATATTGGATGTTTATTAAATCTTCATAAATCATTCATGTTAAAAGTACAATCATGGAGAAGGGATGAAAAAGAGATATTTGCTTAGAATTGTCTTTATAATTTGACCTTTTACCAAGTTAACTACAGAATGCTCACTCGTTTTACTCTTAAACTTGCAAAGTACCTGGATATATATTTTTTAACGTTTAGTTTAGTATGATTTTGTGCAGTGAAGACAATTCATTGCAAATATTTTAAAAAAAATAATTGTCTTATTTTTTTCAGGCGGATCCCGTTGGTGCGGGAGGAGGTGGTGGTGGGCCTAGGAAGTCGATTTCTATGGGCACAATCCGTGCTACTGAAAACGTCCCAGTGCATTCTCATCAAAAACTAAGTAAATTAACTTCCATTGCAAGTAAGTAGTAGACTGTAGTGCATTTTGTGCCTTTTTAAAAGTAATATACTACAAAAGAGATATCCTTACTAATTAAATATTTACCAGTCACCATAATTTTATGTGCAGCATCAGTTTGTCAGTTAGTCGTTTAAAAACATGACCTTTTCCATCAAAATTTTTCCATAATTTTTGCACAGGAACATGCCTAAAATCTTCCCCCTTTTTTCTTGTTTACTTGTTCAAAATAAGTATACATTTTTATACAATACAGTTGCCATCAAATCAAAGTGCCATCAAAATGCTGATTAATTTTGTTGGTACTTTGCACTTGACCCTGCTAAGAGGTTTTTTAGCTGTTTGTTATGTTGCTCTCAATAAACGAACTAAAAATATCTGATGTAATTTCTTTATCAATGAAAATAGTAAAGAATTGTATAAACAGTTTTCATGAAAACAGGTATGGTGAGTGTTTACGTATCTCGTAGCCTATTCTTCATAATAAGTAATGCAACATATTATGCATAGACATATAATTCATTTTTGGTAGACTTTCCGCTACAACTAAAAATGTCGTGCATGGATGGATGCGTAAAAGAAATTGGTCACTTGTGACGTTACTTGCATTACTGTGCTAGTCAGATATTGCTTTAATTTTTTAACTATTACCAATTAAACATGGAGTACAAAGTTGATCGTACGGAATGAAATGAATAGTGCATGCAAGATGACGTATTAGACGTTCATAAATAAACTATAATAATTATAGGTTGAATGCTAAGCATTGTGGAATGAACGGAAATTGAATCATTCATATACTTCCGATCGTAGTGATAAGTTGTGTTCTATTTGTAGTTTTCAGAAAAAATAATATTTTATTGCTTGAGACGTCTTAATAAAAAATACTATGGTGAAATTATACATAGTTAATTAAAAAGTAAATCGCTACTAGAGTTTATTTACTTTTGTCACACAAAGTGCAAAGTTCATCAGCTAATTGGAGTGTTATTCTGTGAATTATTGTGAAATATTAGATGCTGGAATAAGTCAACCTTCGTTGGAACACAGAGTCCCTTTAGATAGCAATAAAGAGACTGACACGTTCGAATGGACTGATAGGGAGGTGAAACACGATAATAGTACTATGCATTTCTCAAAGGATGTTGACGATGACAGAGGAGGCGACGCACAAAGGTTGGCAAAGTAAGTAATCATTATAATCAAAATTAATAATATAATAATATGTTATTGTTAATTAGTCTGAGTAAATTTTTGATGCACTGCGTATACAAAATGTTCATTAAATATTTACTGATTATTTTTTCTGTTTAAAATTGCAGCAGGGAATATTTATCAGAGTATAAGAAGAGATTTCGTCCTTTCTCCCAGTATGAATACGTAGACGGTAAATTTTTCAAGAAGAAAGGCGACCAGGAAATTGGTAGTCCATGGTTTCATGAAGTTATTGAATTACGAAAGAAGGCTGGAGAATACCGAGTAAGTACAATCCTTTAAAAAAATAAGCAAATTTAAATATGTGTGCATAACAAACAAGCATCTTTCCGAGTTTTTGTGTTTTTTAACGACTGAAACTTAGTGCAACGGGGAAAATTTATATAGTTGTAATTATGTAGGTACTATAATTTAGATTGCTTCTGAGCCCTTCATTTCTGTCCAACTTCATCTACAATTCACTTTTCAGCTTTTTATTATTATTAGCACTAGCGTCACCACCTCAACCACGCTTGTCTGGTTAAAGTAAACATATGCCAATGTTTCCAAAAAGGTACCAGCCAACCTGTCTACTCAAACTAATAGCAGTTTTCGCTTCCCAAATAATAATGTTATTTATTTATGTACATGTTTTACTTATTTACGTACTTGATTCTGTATCAGTGTGCTTTGCATTGCAATGTGGGCGAGGAAAGTTTTGTTGGTTTGGTTTTAGTTTTGTGGTTTTTAGCTAGACTACTACTTGTGTGGTGAGAATAGTGAAGGTAAAATGTGATGCGTGTGTACTGTGGTGGTGATAATAGAATTGATTCATGTCTCTTCTCATTTCTGTCTTCAAAACAACAAGTTACACACTCACTTTCTCCATTACCATCTTAACTACTACTACAGTACAAGGGGAAAAAGCAGGAGTATAAGCTTGAAAATAAATTGCTGCAAATTGAATTGGATGGAATGCTATGAAAAGGGGGAAAATACGGATTGTGAAATTGATTTAATTTGACTTGATTTGAAAAGAGAGGCATACAATTTCCTTTCTTCTTACACAACTTGTTTGCTCATGTAAACGGAAATGGGATGAGATCAGATCAGATATTATTCGTATTGAGTTTCTCTTCTTTTTCCATTTGCTGTACCGTCTCACTAACTGTTGTTTTCTCATTATTGTATGCATAACTTTCCCTGCTTTATAATAAATATTTCAGGTATTTTTTTCTGTTTGTGGTAGCACACACTGTACTTTGTTATATTCGCATCATTGTACATTTGCTTACCTCAAATCTCGTTTAAGTTTGCATAAACAAGTTATCTGCGTATTGTTTAGAAGTATTCAATATTTTTTTTCCACGAAGGAAGACAGTACCATAAAATTCTGACATATTATACCAAAAATATCGCATGATTGGTTGTCATTTCTAAAAAGGAGTTGACAATATGTCAACAACAACGTTGTAAGCTAGTTTCGATTACCATTTTGCAAATCAGTAATTCAAGCTTCTTGTGTTTTTTGTTGTTGTGACAGTTGTGAGTAAAACAAAAAAAAAGAATAATTTTGTTATCTAACAATATTATATTATGTAGCATCCTGTTTTTTTATAATTCCACTGCCAGTAAATTCTTTATGTTATGTACTTTTTTAGAGGTAATATCGAAATTAGTGTCGGAAGGGAATTAAGTGGACGATGTAAATATGTATGAAAATGCTATGTGCAATTTCCTTTTTCACAACTGTGCTTTATTTTTATGCAGCATCGAGGATGGGGAACGGAACTGGCCCCTCAGCACATGGCGGAAGTGTATAATCAGCAGTTATGGGACCAAGTGTCCAGACGTAGCTCGTTGGCAGCATTGGCGCTTATCACAACGACAACACAGTAAATTACTCAAACGAAAATGATAAATTTGCTAATAATAACAAACCTATGTTGATTCTACCACAAAAAATGATTAACCTGAATTATTATATAAAAGCTTACATATGAGCAATTTTGTTTCATGATTTCCTTCAATTTTTACTCTATTTGTCATTTAATCGCAAACAAAGGAGGCTGTCAAAGGAGGAGAAGGAAAAGGAGAATGTAAAACGAAGTCATCCAACGAGGTCATCCTCGCGCCCACATACAGCCACTCCAAAGCATCCACTCAGTGATTTAAGGGTAATGTTTGCATATTCCAGCAAGCTAATTTCCTTGGCTAACCCGATTACACACAAATTTTCTCCTCTGTTGGTTTTGCGAACTGAACTTGTCTTAATGGTATTAGGTTGACAAGCAGAAAGATACCGAAACCGTCCAGAAGAAAAAGCCTCTTGATGGAACTGCAGCGGTGAACAGAGCTGCAAGAGCAAAAGGTTCGTATTATTTGCACTTTCTAAATTCGTTTCCCATTTTATTCTCCTTTTTTTGATGTCGAAATCCGTGTTGCAATCGGTGTCATCCTACTATCATCTTACCCTTTTTGTACTTACACATACATAGCTTACATTTACATGGAACAATTCCCAGATTCCTAAAAAAACAGACTCTTAAAAAACTGATGCTTAGTGTCAGTATTCTGTATGGATGTTATGGCAATGTGGAATCACTAAACCAAGTAAAATATATGAACAAAAGACACAGAGACAGCGTGACTGTTCGTTTATGTGTGTAATTGAGAATGTTTATAAACAGTGCACTGGAACAGTGCGCTTTCTTTATTCCACACATATAATAAGTAGGCACTCAAATTTCTAAGCAGGTAAAATACTAGATGTGGAATCTGCACCAGGAAAATGGCGATAACGTTAAATATGTTTTAGTAATGGCTTACGTTGCAAGTAGTACCAGTGGCAAACCGAGCCAGAGGACAACTGCATTGTCAGGTCTCCTAGTAATCCTTATAATGTGCTGGCACGAGTGATTTATTGGAAGCTTGTAATATATAAAAGGCAGAGAAAATTTGGCACTCGTTCTCTCAAACTCCCTCCCCCTCTCTTTTCTCCTCTTGCTCTCTCCGACAAAATACAACCTCTACCTTTTTTATAATGCATCCAGATATACTACTAGACTGAGAAAAGAATTTGAAAGAAATTATTATTATTGTCTGGGGCCTTGGAGTGGCCTTTCTAGCTCATGCAAAGCTCTGTAACAGCTTGCGCTTGACATAAAAATTGTACAAGTTTGTGTATGCATACCTATAACCAAACCATGAACACGAAAGAACGAACACACATCCAATCGAATTTTTTTTCGTGTAAAAATTATAAATAACACATTTTATTTTTTTGTCTTTTTTAGCTCGTTCTCAATCTGCTGGACCAGGTGGACGATCGCCTCGTAAGTCTGCGAGACAGATTGTTTCCTCCTACGGCAAACCAAAGGAAGGACCTGGAGGGCCAGGATGGAAGGTTCAATCCGACTCAGGCCTTGTTAATTCACAGACGAAGCCAATTCAAAGGCATCCACGCCCAAGTGAGATTTGACCTCACATAGTAATTTTTATCTTTGTTTAAGCAGAGAAAACGAACAAAAAAATGTTTTGCTCACTATCTCTCTATATATCTCTCTTCCTTGCCACTATCTCTCTCTCTTTATATATTTAAATACTATGTTATATACCTCTTGCTCATTCTTCTCACTTTCTTTCTCTCTCTCTCACTACTTATCTGCCAGGTTGTTTTATAGTACTTTCCTCTGTGTGTACATAAACAGAAAAAAAGGACAGGACTTTTAAAAAATTTCATACATTTTTTGGCTTCTTCGAATTAACCCAGGGCATTTAATCTATGACCTATCAGATTATTCCTTGTGTGTAGGATGATAAGTATGAGGAAAGATGTACATTTTGCAAGATATCCCCAATTTTTAAAATTCACCACCGCCGCCGTGTAAACTTTAATTGCGTTTTTTCTTTAGATACAAGTTTTCCTTTTTATACATCTAATGTATTTTTTTGTCGTCTTTTTTAACTTTCCTAGCTGTCTGCTGCTCTCTGTATACATATAGAATTATAATAACGATTTCATCATGCATATTTACTAGATTTGCATTTTGTTGTGAGAAAAAAACAAGTATTATTAGAAATATTTTTCTTATTCCAATCGTTGCCACTTTGAAAGCCAAGTGTTTATATAGAAATGCAATTTTTTCCAGTTTACTTCAACAAAAAACATGGTTTGTAATTAGCATTGATTAACTACTTTATGGCAAAAAACATAGTTCGCTCCTTTTTGCTTGTCTTTAAGCAATAATTATTATTTTAATGGCTTTTGAACTTTACGAACGAAAAAAATAATACACCACAAAATCAAAAAAGTACTAATTCTATATACTTTCCTGATTTGTATGCTTTCATTGACTGCTATATATAAAAAATTGAGTGCAAAATTTTCCCATTTGAGACATTTGAGAGAGTGTTTCCATTTTGGCCATGAAACGAAATGAAACTGCTTCAAAAAAAAGTTGATAAAGATATAAAAATCTTTATACTTTAAATCAATCAGACAATCCGTTCAATTAATTCGCTAAAACAAGTGTTAACCAAGAAAACATGAATTTTGCAAAATTTTAAAATTTTCTAGGCATGGATTTTACTGCTATTCATTTATATCTTACGCTAAAAAGTTTTGGAATTTCTTTCCAAACAAAAGAGCCTCGCTCATATTGCTCCTTTTTATGTTCACAGCATTTTTATTTGTTAAAAAAGTGTGTTTAATGTATTGGATAGCTGGAATGACAATAATTTGTACAACGCAATTTTTTTCTCCACTGTCCTGTTTCTAACGCTATTGCTCACACAAAAAAAACATGTTATTGGATTACATGTCTATTAGGTCAGCAATTAATTAGGCTAGTTTTTAAATAACATCTTCACACATTAAAAAAGGCTAAAGCATTGCAGCAGCAACAAAATTTATATTTTTTCAATCTATTTATGGCAAGTCCTGTTTTTAATTTGCTGCCATGACTTTGCAATTGTCGAAAAGCCCTTAACATTATAATTATTTTTTTATAATTTGTCTTTTCTTTGTATCTGGTTTTTTAAGAGCTGAATGTGGACCGGCCATATATACAATACAAAATTGTCTAACTACTTTTATGAATGGCTTAGCTTATTTTTGCTATAAGAAAATGAACGGAGTTTTCGTTACATTTCGTTTGAATCAGTGTCGACAAAAGTGCTGATAAATATATTACTAATCCAATAAATTATTTTTCATGGCTCAGTGTTCAATTTCACAGTTGTAAAAAAAGGAATCTTTTAGAAAAATTCTTTCGGAATCTGGCGCATGACTTTTTATAGCGAAGTGTGTGACTGTAATTGTTTTCTTATAAAAATGAATACTTTATTAGATTTATCTACGAGAGCGTTCTTATTTACATTGACATTAATGTAATATTTTATCTATATTTTTCCATGTTGCCTTCATTTCTCAGTTTTCTTTGTTAATTTTCTTCACTTGAAAGTTGTTTCCAGATATGCATAAATGAACATAAATTAGAAGGAAATGATGCCCGGAAGGAACGTTTATCTAGAAAGCTTTGCTATAAACTACTGTCATTATCATAGTCTTAAATAGTCTTCATAGACGCCAAGTACATATTATGTATACAGTTTTCTTATAAACACAGAAGAATTAGTAGAAGTTAAATATATATACATGTGTCGTAGTAGACACTAATCATTTATTATTAATAATCATAACATAAATATATACGAGTTAATAGACAAATTAGGGGGGTGTCCTCTCTGATTGAGTCATCATCTGAAATGTAATGACAAAAAATATAAATGTTATTAACATGTGAACTTGTTTTTTTTACAAGAATAATATTAAATTGTAAATTAATAATGTTTTTTTTGCTATAAATGAGGACGCTCCCGTGTAATCACTTAGTTTCTATAATACAGAAGAAAAAAACTACAAAAAACTACATTTTTTTCTAAATCAAGTACTGAGTAAAATTTAACCGTTTATGTCGCTTGTTATTATTATATGAACTCACACAGCAACTTTAGCTACTAGTCCTCGCCCTAAAGCTAGTAGTGATAAGGGTCACCGGGATCTCAATTCCAAATCGGTGAAACAACTACAATTTGATAAAAGTGAGGATTTCAAGGACTCTTTGTCGTAACTTATTAAAAAACTCTATATTATTTGCTTATTGCTCTGCTAATATTTATTACATTATTTTCCTGCTTTTACAGTGACAATTTTTTAAATAATTTTGTTACTATACTTTTTATACTATAATTTTTCATTTTGGTTCTCTTTTTAAGTTTGGCTGTATGTTTCACCTTGATCATTTCATTACACACCGTTTAGTTTTAAATTGTGCTAGTATTTATATTCTCTGGACTGATGTTGTCATATTACACGTAGTGCCTTATGAGTTATTAGTTTCAGTTTTGAAATCGTTATTTTTCACAGATTTAAATTATTCTAACAAATATTCTAGATTCATGACTGCACACAAAATATCAAGATTATCTTAGTTGATGATCATTATTAATCTTTCATTTTCTTTCGTTTTTCGTTAACGGAATGCAGATTTTTTTTGTCTAATTCTAGCACAATGGTTGTCTAACTCTAATTATATATCCACCAGTAAATTTTCAATTCAGTGTTGCTTTCTGCTTCAAAAAAACTAAATAGTCGTCGTAAGAAACTATGAATCGTCTGTATTAGTTTTTAGTTGAATATTAGTTGATTAGTTGATAAGTATACCAAAGTATACATTCAAAAAAGAATATTATAGAGACAGGAAGTGGTTTTGTAACCGTTTTTTAGTTTCAATGTAGAAATAACTTATTAACAAATTAAACGTAATTCTTTGTCATGAACTTATTTCAATGTTATCATTGGTAACTAAAGACTTTTAGGTCTTCTCGTGTGTTTAAGTTGGGTTACCAGATGAGGATATTCTTCACTAGTTTATCATTTCGTAAATGATATTTAGAGATTTTAAATTTTTACTTTCAAAAAGACTGATAAAATTGTGAGAAATATCAATTTTCATTTTGGCAACCCAAAAGCACAAAATGAAGAAAAAAACGAAACGAAAGAAAGTTTTTATTTTTTAAAATACTTCCGGCACACTCAGGCGTTTCATTTAGTTTTTGTGCAATGTACATAATTTCATGTAATTTTAATTGGAATGATCCCTGAACATGTTGCATTTTTTATTGTTTATTCTGCTGAGTG
>JAQFXM010006781.1:0-12769 GCA_034693345.1 Entomobrya multifasciata | reverse complement strand
TTTAATCAGAAACGAAAGGAAAAATAACTAAATTTCTAGATAAAATCTGGTTAACCCAGTTTTATAAAATTTAAATGCAAAATTGCTTCTAATCATGAAATCTTACTTTCCACAAAAAATTTTTGAAATGCAGAAAATCATACTAGGAAAAAATGAAAAACTGCTAATACGATCATTATATATTTTATGTACATACAAATGCCCGTTTAAAACTTTTTATCGTTGTACTTGCAGCCATTTGTACCACAAGCTTTCACTTTGTAGAATCTCCTCATCTGGGGATCGGGTTGCAGTTTTAAAGTATTCACGTTCATTTTCGGAATGTTTGTAAATGCAACTGAACCCTTTCCCGCAACAAAACTTGTGGTTACATTGCTGGCTATAAAGATTACGCCTGGTTCTGGTTACCTTACGAGTACAGGGGATGAATTTTACCCTCGTCCGCTCTCTTGAAAATGAAATCCAAGCTTTTGGAGCCTTCGGACTTTGTATCAGACATGTGAATTCCAGGTTCTTGGTCTGATTGATAATCATCTTCCTTTGCTTAAGCCTATATCGCTTCAGCCTCCCTTTCTTCTTTTTCCTTTGCTTGAATCGCCCACGCTTCCATCTCCCGCGGTGCTTTCTCCGAAGCCATATTTAAGTGCTTTCTCCACCAAGCCGTTAAGATCTCGATTTCCAGAGAAAAATGATGATTGACCTGTGATCTCCGGACGCTTCCTGTTGAGTAATGATATCTTCAACTTCCTCCGCTGTAAGTGTCGCATCACACTATTTTTCCTTAAGCGTCCACTTGGAACGATGGAAGACTTCCTGATAGCGTTCCAAACACTTTCAAGGGACGTAGGTTCAGATCCAAACAGTTTTCCACACAGGACATTCGCATTACCAACAGCCCTGGCCACCATCTTTCCAATATCGATTCTGCAGTTTACATCAGGAATTCTTTTTATGAAGTTTTTCTTTCTTGAAGGATACTTTTTTGCGCTTTCGAATACATTATAAATTGTCAATGTACAAGATCACATTTGGGACGGCATCCCAGTTGTATCCACAGTTTACAGGGTTGACATTCCGTTGGAAACGAGGTGGTAACACTGGCGCAGCTTAGATACGCATAATGACACCACACTAATCAGTTGGGATCTAGTATCCAGGTTTGGAGCTTTGTGCGATTGTCACCACGCGAGGGCCTGTAAGAACCCCACGCAGGGCAGACTTTACCCTGCGTGGGGAAAAGGGCATTGTACGCATGCTGTGTAAAAGGCTGTTTCCCGTGTATCCACAAGGCAAGGAGCAGACCATACCAAAAATGAGCCTGCACAGGGGACTTTTACTTTCTATTTATCTCTCAACTATGTATATATATAGTGAGTCACTCAAAGAGAGTAATTCATGAGATAAAAATACCCCACACTTAAGATACTAATGGTGTTGCATTAATTTGAAAAAATTAACGGTATACTAATGATACTATTCTCTACTGTTGACGTAATCTGCTTCTGATTTAACTTTGAAGACAAAAATGTAATTTCAAACGATGTAATACCGGCATTACTTTTTCCACAACTCGGCTTAGCCCGACAATCAAGAAGCACAACGTTTCTCGGACAAGCATTCCATTTTCCATGTATTACATTGAGGAATCAACTACATTTATCATAAATTCACGTTCGGGGAACAAAAATGAATATTATTTATCCTTTTCGAGAGGGACATGAAGTCCTGGTCATCATCTTGATCCACCCATATCGTCTACCTCTTTCTAGCCAACACCAATTGTGCTGAAACCGGTGGAAGTGGACGTGGTCATTGGTCATGGAAGATCGCCAACACCATTCAGTAGACTCTGCCGTCAGAGAAGCAGCCTGGGATCGAACCAGACATCAGAAGTGAAGGTCGAGCAGTGAACACGAAAAGTTCTCTACTTTCAACTTGACAATTTTTTTCAATGATGAGAAAAGGGCTCAGGAATTCACTTTCTGTTCTCCGGATATTAGTTTAAGGACTTTAACGGCAAGTGGGTTTTTCTCTGAACAAGGTAGTGATGGAAGGCATCAAGAACTTTGGCCCTTTTATTAAGGATCAATGTATTGATCCTTACTGAATTCACTCAGGATGTCTGTCCGTCCGTCCGTCCGTGCGATAACTCGAGAACCCTTTGACCTATTGACCCCAAATTTGGTATATAGGTCACTTAGGTTAAGGTCACTTAGGTCAAGAGCAAGGCCGGTATTGGTTTTCAGCCCCCTAGGTCACTTAGGTTAAGGTCACTTAGGTCAAGAGCAAGGCCGGTATTGGTTTTCAGCCCCCTAGGTCAAAGGTCAAGGGTCAACCCCACACATAGTCCCAAATGACCCCATACTTGACCTCAAATGACCCCATACTTGACCCAAAATGATCCACTTTTTAATCCCAATTGACCCCAAAAAACATACTTATCACATTGATCCTTTTTTCTATCATTACAATGATCTGGTTTTAAACGCATTTTCGTAACCATCATAAAACATTTAAATGTGTGCATGTTTTAAAACTATAATCCAATCAGCCGGCAGTTCGAAAACTAATCATGTAACCCAAAAATAAATAAAAATTGAAATATTTTGAAAAAACATTTTTATAATACACTCTGGCTTGAAAATAAATGAGTACGTTTCATAAGTGCTTGCATGGTTTCTTTATTGTCTTCATGCGAAACAATAATATAGAATATAGACAAATGAAACATTTAAAATCTTACTTTTCGCAAAATTATCATAAAACTTTCAAAATAATAGTGTTTCAATTTTCAGCTTATATAAACTTACAAAATAGGCCATAATCTTACACGAACCATTAAGCTAGCACATGGGTATGCTAGAGCTAAAATACAAAAGGTTACATAACTTTGGAATAAGTGACCATGGAGAGAAATGCTTTAGCAGTTAATTACCTCATAATAGTAGTTAACTATAGCCAAAATATCAAGCAAATCTGAGATGTTATCCTGGGGTACATGCCTCGTAAGTCCACCAAGAAGTCCATATGGCACACCTTAAATCCGCAAAAAATGCAGTTATTTTGCGTTTATTTTATGTAGTGTTATAACTAAAGGGTAAGATTAACGTTACAACAAGGTTTCGATAGCAATTAAATACACTTATTCCAAAACAAAAATGTACTGAATGGGTACCTAAAAGTCACAAACTCAAAAATGCAGTATAAGGTAAACAATGTAGGAATTATGTAAAGCATCCCCAAGTTGAACGTTTGCAATTTAAAACCAAACGGTTTTTGAAAGCGAGAAAATATCTCATCTTGCTTGTATTCAACTGATGATGGATAGTTTGTGTTAGTTGATTTGTTGGTAGTTAAATGACAGAAGCTTCAGAAGGTGAATCTGATGTTAAAAGATCTGGTGACATGACTGAACAGGACAATAGTTATGCTCTTTAGACGGCAAATTTATAACTGAGGAGCATTGTCAAAAGGTACTTTTTAAGGTATTTGAAATGCAGCTTTTAAAAATTGAGTTCTCATTACTTCTGAAAAATATAACTGATACCATTGCTTAACATGATCGAGAGTCTGTATATCCTGGAAACATGAATGTTTTATAAACGATGATGTGATTATGTTTTGATATGACGTTTCACATTAATTTTCTAATTAGCTTATAATCTTGAACGATGAGAAAATTTATTTTATAGAGCTCATGACTATTAGTATTCGTTAACCGGGTAAATGTAGCATTTTACTTTAAAATTAAACTAATTGGAAATGGTTCCATGCTTGTAAAGTTATGGGAAGAATTGATGAGTCGAGTTTTATGAAATTAAAAACCATTTTTAATTCTATGTTAAAACTATAATGCATCTCATTGAAGTATAAACTTTGATTTTTTTCCGAAAAAAATGCTTCAATCAGTTCAATGGTCATCTAAAAAAGTGCAATGCACTCTGACTCCATAGATTTCAGTTGCATAATTAAGTATGTCAAACTATACTTGGATACTTGCAGGTTATTACTGCTTAACAAAATATGTGTACTAAATAATAAAAAGATTAATGTCATACAGTCTAAAATATGTTTGTATAAATTGTTCAGGGTTACTGGTTTAATAATACCTTCATTGCGCATTGTTTTTGTAAGTTGAAAATAATCCATCACGTTTGTATTTCTAAAAAAAGAGTTTGTCCAAACCTTTTGATTAAAATCATCGCAATTTTGTAGTTCAAGTCTAACTTTAAAAAGCTTGGTGGTATGATTTAAATTATAATTTCGATGGTATTGCAGCACCGTGTTAGTTTTACCACAAAAGTAAGAAATAAAAAATGGTCCGGTCATAATAATATTTACGGTTCCTTTTTTCATTACTTTATTAAGTTGGTTGCTCTGTACTTTATACTAGCATAAGTAGTGCAGGTCTTGAGCATTTCCATACGGAGATAAAATCTAGAGCATCATAATTATAATTGCTAAGGGGAAAAAGATAAATTGGTTTTTATAAAGGGTAAGCAGCAACTTGTTAGGACACAAGTGAGGCAGTAGAATGTAATTAATGATGAGGATAAACGATGGAAATTTTTTAACCCATGATTGAGAAGTTGTTTTCACACACATTGAGGTAGAATTTATTTTGTTTGGAGACAGCAGGATTGCTCTGAGGTAGACTAACAATGAAATATGACCCTACGAGATTAGCTGTATGAAAATAACTAAAAATTTATTTGCTGAAATATTTTTAAAAAACGGACCGACAATTAGACAAAGAGTATATTTTTTCGAGACCAGGCACTGAAAATCGACAACTCACGGATTTCTTTGATTTTTTGAGTGTGATGTATGGGGCCCGTGTCCACTCCAAAAAACCATTCAGAACTCTCGCAAGGGGACTGTGGTGGCTAAAATTGGATACCCCTAAAAATGACCAATTTTGCCGGAATTAGCTAACTCAAAGCCCCATGAAATATTGAAAGCTCAACATTTTGGCGTGTATGACACATCGTTAGAATCGGTATTGTACTTGGCTGTAGCTAACTCCTAATTTTTCTTAAGGTCGAATGATATACCCCGGTAACGAATTATTTCTCCAAAAAATCATGAAATTTCCTCACAAAAATTATTTTTTCTCAAATATTAAGACGAAACTACAAAAACCCAGCCGGACCATTCTGGGTATATTCTTCCTTGATCTAAGACTGAAGGAATTTCTTGAAAATCTGGGAGGACAGAAAATGGGAAATGTTTGACTTGACATGAGAGAAAAATCATGCCAAATGTCCACAATTTCCTAAAACGTCAAAACTTTCTATCCTATTTTATTAATTACAGCACACGATAACATTTTATTACATTTGTATCATTTTTTAGCTATTCCGTACTTAATTTTTTTTCTCCGGTCAAATGTCGTCCGGCCTTACGTTTCCGGTAAAATGACGGGACACGCTTAAATTATGACTATTTAAGAAATTTCGGGAATTTGGCGGAAACTTAGCACAACGAACTATTTTTAATGTACTTTTAAATGCAACTTTTCCAAAAGTATAACGATAACTATTCTAAATAATATATATATTGAAGACTTTGGAAAAAGTACCTCGTTCGGAATTAAGTGGTTCGGATGCTGTATCATTGTACTACTTCAAATATACTAAAATTACTAAAGTACCCCATATAAAATTTAGTCAAGTAGTAATCGGATTGAATCTCACCCGATCTAAATCGTCAATATTTTTTCTCATCATTATTTATACCAAGGATATAAACTTACCTGATCAGAGTAGGAATTAGACCCTGACCCTATAGGACATTATCCATTACCAAAAACATTGGGTAGTGTTTTATTTTAAATATGTAACTTTATGATGACTATTGACTATGTAACTATGTGACCTTTATTAACCTTATGTAACCTAAGATAAGAACACCATTTACTATGCACTGGTTACTAAAAACAAAAATGGCAATTGGACTAACATTTCTGACATTTCATAATTACTAAAATTAAGTTATGCACGTACCTGCATTGAGAGTGTTTTTAAAGCACATGATTTATACAAACAGATAAAATGATTACCTGATGACAGCGTACTGACGAAGAAGAAAGGAATCCACGTTTTAGAATAAACCAAGTAGTCATAAGCCAAGTACACTGATAATAATGTAGGAATAAGATTCATCATTATAAGGGGGAAAGTATGTAGCTCAGAACCAAATGCTTTTTACGTCGTGATTTTTTATCTCGAGTTATAGTTTTTTCAAGCGTAGAATCTTTCCTGGAAGGAGGTCCAATTCTACTTGTGATAACTTAGGTAACAATGGAAACTGAATTTTTACAAAATAAAAAAAAATCCGAAAAAGAAATGATTTGATTTCTTGAAAAATATTTTTGATACCTGTCTTAAAATTCATAATCAACTGTAACCAGTGTCTATAAAAGACGGGCATATTTAAGTAATCTAAACAGACAAAATGGTTCACACCTTCGAATAATTCCGCAAGCATCAATCTCACTCAACTGACGATTAGTAGCGATATAATGCTTCGCAAGCATTATTCTTTCAATAATCTCGGTTTTGTTGGGCGTAAAACCAGGCTTGGAGTCATAAGCTAGTTTTGGCTCAGCTTTCAACTAATTGTGAAAATTGATATGAAAACGTAATGGATATGCATACATAAAACAGTTGTTGATCACAATATAATCATAATGATCCAGTAAATGTTATTTTACAAAAAGTTCTTAAACGTTTTCACCTAATGTTCGTTCTGTCAATCGTCATTATTAATGTTGAAATTTTCGGGTCACATAATATATTTATATTCATCATGCTAATTTATGAGTAATACTTCATCTTCGTACGGTTCTTAAAACTTTAATTTTTAAATTTATGATGCAATAGAACTATGGAACAATTGTAGGTTTCACAGCTAAGGAAGTAGATTGTGATTACCTGCTGCATTTACTTCCGTGCTAATAAGTCATTTATTTAAACTTTTTGTGCACGGTCACAGATGTTCGTGTAAATGAACTTGCTTTCTTAACGTATCATATTCGTGCTGTAAGAATGCCTACATTTCATTAATATTTTTTCTACGATACCATGATTGTAATATGAGTACATTTTTATAATCTAATATTATTACACTTATGAGAAGTAATATTGACTTTATATTAACTGGCCGACTGAAAATATTAACTTGCTAGTCAGTTTTACTTTTTTATGACTCACATTAAGTTGCACGATATCATTGAGAAATATTGGTATTACGACTTATTTTCTCGACAAGAACATGCTACATATTAACTTAATCATTTCATATGTATACCAAAACATTTCAAGACTTGGATTCATAGTTTGCCGCAATCAAAATATTTACGTTGTTACACTGCTAGTTTTTTATATCATCTTGAATTTTTTGGTTTTGCATGGCTTGTCAGCATTTTAAATCAGTTTATCTATTAGTATTACTATTAAATCTACTGTGGAGACTGGAGACTGTCAAAACTTAATCTACAATTTTAAAAAAATATGCTCATCGTCATGACAATTCTTTTGCTTTCCCATTTTTCTAATGCTAAATGTCAGAATGTAAAAGTTATGGTGTATGGTGACGACCCAATAGAACGATACCCAAAAAAGTTGAACACATTTTTGTGTTTCATCATTCCACTTTCCCGAACATGTTTAAACCTTGCATTTCGAAATTTTTCACTCTTATGATGCGATAAATGAAGTAGGTATGTTATAATTTATCAAGCTTGACTATAACTGTTCTCTGCAAATACCAAAACACCTACCCGCATAGCTACAAAGCATGCAATCAATATGATATACAATTCATAAATCGGAAGCGTGTATATGATTCATTAGTGATTTTAAGAACAACATACATAGCTTGTGGACATTTATACTTTACATGAAAAATATCAATTTTATTTTTAGTTACAAAAATTGCTAGAGAACTTAAATTAATTGGATTATTGTACAATGACATATAACAGTTTTGCCGTTTTCAACATAAATATTCTAAAGAAAAAATGACAAAAAATTAATCTTTTAGTTTGCTTATAACTAATTCAACTCACATAAATTCCAAAAAAATCATTTCATCTTTTTCAATCGACAGTGGAAACAAATTAAATCCATCAAATAGCTTTTTACAGAGATATTTTAACATTACTCTCTACATATTTTCTACACTTACTTAAATAACTATTCCTTTTAACGTTTTACAAATAGAGTTTATTACACTATCAACAAAAATCCTAAAACTTGTTTACTTAACATTTAACTTTTTTTTACAAATCAGGTAATTGCTATAGTTAAGGATTCGTCGTACTACCAGCAACACTGACAATTAAACTAATAAATAATCATTAACAGGAATGAAATGATCAGATAATAATTTCCTCCAGAAGACCCCATCTCAACCCACTCGGTTCTCAAAGATTTCCCTCGTGAATATTCCATTCCCCTTTGGGTATATTCCATCAACAGCATGATCTCCCCAACACTCCAATAACTGCAGAGATGGGATGAGCGTCCAGATGTAGGAATCAAGCATGTGGCCTTCATAAAGATACTTGCGTATTTTTAGCGCAGAATGCTGGTCAGTTTCCTCGGTGACAGGTCGGCCATCAAATTCAATTACAATCACCAAATGCTTCAAGGAAGAAAGCCGCAGTATAAAATCTAGATTCCGCTGAATATCGTCTTCACCAATTCCAACTTGAATTTCCAACGTCTTCAGTCCTGTTAACCGGATCCTTGAGCGCAGGAAAGAACTGAGCTCATTATCACACAAAATTAAATCCAAGCGTTCCAGCCGAGAAAATTTCTCAAATAAAGTTGCAAACTGTTCCGAACTGTCTACGCCTCGAAATGCAGGGAAGCGGAGAGAACGCAGCCTTAATTTCTTCAAATTCGCGGTAGGAACTTCGATCAACCCTAAAATATTTTGTTTTGACCTCAACTCAACTTCTAAATGCTGCAAATTAATAAGTCCTCGTAAACTCCCAACTTTGAAGTTAACATCGCCCAATGTTTTCTGAAGTAATTCCAGGTGGTGAATTTGGTTTGAAAAGTACGGCGTAAATGCATTGGTCATTTCCGTTTCACCATTAAGAGCCAACTTTAAACTCCGTAGGTAAGGCAACGGAGGTAACGGACAACTTCCGAATTGGGCTGCCATGTTCATGCTCTCCTCACGCTCTCCCTGGCCGCTACCCCAGCAGACGACTTCAAGATCTCTCAAATTTGGAAGGTAGACAAGTAGTTGCTAAAGCGCTTTGTAGAACTCAATAAGGCTGCTGAAGTTCGGATCATAAACTATCTCAAAACTCCAAACGTGCTCACCAAATTTTTTCACAAGTTGGAAAGCAGATTTCCAGAAATTGTCCAGTTCTGTATAACTGTACACACAGAAGAAGCGAAGAAATCTTCCAAAAAATGGGTTTCCAGTATGATCCGACATTTTATTCAGGAATATTTGGATTAGTGTGGGGTCATGGAAACTGTTAGCATATGAAAATTGGAAAAAGAGGCGGCGATATGGGACAGAGGGTTTGCTGGCGAGGTCACCGCAACTTGAAGCATTGGGTTTCGGAGCATAGAAGTTCTCCAAGAGAGCACACAAATCTTGATTCCACTTTGCACAAACAAGGCGACAGTTGAGGATATCCTTCCAGGCTAACTGCTTGCTTACCAACGGAATGACCTGGAACATCAGAAATTAGCCAAATAAATGTGAAATTTAGTCGACATTGTTTAAAGAAAAATAAGTACAAGATAATGGAAATGAATCAAAAAAGGAAAAAGAATGGATACCTTTTCAAAGAGAAAAAGAGTCTTTTTTAAATTCTTCACCATCTGCTCGAACTGTGGGAAAGCTAGACAGAACATTTCCAAATCTGCATACCGGGTTATCTTTTCAATGATAACTTCCCAAACCTAAATGAAAGAAAAGGTTAAAAAACAAAAGTGGAAATATAAGACCAGCAAACTACCATACGTATTTTTATAATCAAGCATAAAAAATCCAACTTACTTCTGGAGGGAATATATCACCTGGATCTAGACGTGCCTCCAATGGTCTGATTGGTCCCGGTTCCTGAAATGGCAGGTTTTCTAACCGTAGCACAGCCTCCTCCAACCTCACATTATCCGGCTTCAGCCTAAGGTTCTCCTCCATCAACTTCGGATCTTGGCTGATTTTTCCTCATTGTCCTTAACCAATGCATCCTTCATCGCCTTCATGGTAGTCTCAAAGTCATCCCACTTCCGTTTAATTCCTCCACTCCCTGAAGTACCTTGGCCGCTCTCATCTTCACCACAGCCCCCAGCACTTCCACCTCCACCGAAATCCATTTTCAAATCTTCGTGTTCTGTAAAACAGTGAAAAATAAATATATAAACACGAACCTAACTCATTTAACAACTAATCACCAAAAATTAACTAATATTTGAAATAGTTTACTGCTCCAGAATTACTTACACAATTAAACAAGTCCACTACTTGAAATGAACATATATCCAATTCCAAAAAATTGAAACAGAGATTTGTTATTTAAAAGTGAGCCAACAAACATTAAAATCACTTGACGTTATTATCCCTAACTGAACTGCTAACAATTAACTGACAGTCTCAACCTCAAGAAACTCAACTGACAAGTGAGCCAGTTGAAAGAAAGGAACCGAGGAAAGCAAAATGCAGCCGCTGGGCTAGTGTCTCGTCCTCCGCGTCCGTCTGTTCTCTTCTCCTGCTTCACTTTGACTACGGCGCATACACAACCAGCAAGCTAAGCAACGTAAAAAAAGAGAAAGCGTTCTCGTTCTCCGCCAGCCAGTAAAAAATGTAAACAAGTTCCACTGCAGAAGGTTCAAATTGAACTTTGTTTGCTTTCCCGCTTTAATGTATTTTTGCAAATATGAATCGACTCAAACCGTACTACTCTATGTCATAAGGAGTTTGAATACATCTTAATTTACATAGCTCTTATGAGAGTACCAGACCAGTCCTCATTGGGATCAAAGACTTTTGCAAACTACCATGATAATTAAAATTAATTGCCTTTTTTCAAATCATTACAAGTAGTGCTAACTAATGATTAAAAACTGATTAAAATTAAAAATTTCATGTGCCAGAAAAAATCAAAGAGGTTTTTATGAGTTTTTATTTTTCGGTAGAGAATAATGCATGTTTACATACATGATTTTCCAAAATATTAAAGTAGATTTTTAGATTGTATAATCGCATATTAAAGTCAGCAGCCCTATCATAATTAATTTAAAGGGTGACTCAAAATTCCGAAAGGATTTGTTAAAGGAAGTTCAAAATATATTTAAAATGCACGGAACCAATCAAATAATCTTCTAAAGAGTGATCACAGATCAGATGAAATTATCCCCCGAAATCTGACATATCTGATATCTGACGGGCATAAATTAGGATGTGCATTAGCCCAGGAAAGCGGCAGAGATTAGGAAGCGGATTGGAATTACGAAATGGGTGATTACGAAATCAGTTTATAATGTTCAATTAGGCTTTGGTTTTTAAAGCCTATTTACTAGCAAGCTCTTGGTAAGTAATTTCTGTGCTTTTATGTATCGCTAAGTGGTTTATCCTTGCATGCAAAACGAAAGCATTTTGCACTCTACCACAAATGACGTACTGTATGTTTATCGTGTCATAAATATTTATTTCGAATTCTAACATTTAAACTGTTTACTGGAATATATTTATTTATTTTGGGTACATTTGCGTAGTTCTCACGCATATCCTACAATTATTTTGTAGCCATCATTTTATTGCAGACGAATTTATATATTTGTCTCAATTGAAGTTCATTTCTCTGCTTTAATTACTTTCGTTAATTCTCTTAACTCCTGAGGAACTGTGTCATCATCCCAGCCGCAGTACAACTGATCATGTAATTGATCGATGGCCAAACTTTTTTCATTCGAATAACGAGTTCCATCACCAGTTCGACGAATTCTTTGCTCTAGCATTTTTGGAGATACAGTTTTCAAATCCTATGCCGACCCAATCGCAGCAAAGAAATCAATAAAAATTGTAGACAAATTGGCCTTCCAACCAAATTCAGCGGCTTTGTAGTCCCGAGGAAATGTATGATGGTAATTGTGCCATCCTTCTCCAACTGTATACAAAATTTAGAACACTTTTTTGATACCATGCCACAATTAAAACTAAAAATTCCCTAAATTTATTTTATTTTACTACCTGCTAATATGGACACTAACGCATTGTCGGTGGCTGTGAAATTTCTAACGGCCAGAACAAACTTAAACAACGATTCATACATTTTTTCAACATTAAAGATATTTCTTGCCGGTCAAATTGTTTATCTCCATAGGCATGTGCTGAACTATTCACCGTTGAATTAAAATGTGTGGAAAGTCGATATGCATTATTAGCCTGCAAGCAATCATATTATATGAAGCTTAGGTCTAGGTGCAGAATAAATACAAGTATGACAAATGTTCGTTTTACAGAAAAATGAATAGGGATATTTAATTTATTAATTTGCACTTAATTACGAATATTTTCCACATAGTGGCATGCTGGACTCGGAGCGGCACCAAAAGACTTTTGAACTGTAAGTCTAATTACCAATTTATTCATTGAACTAAACTTTGTTCACTTTTTCGATCTGACTGTTTCAGCAATTTTAAATTAATAATTTCAATTTTTTATTAAGTTTCAGGATTTTACTGAAACTTTCTACGAATGGGGGGTACGGGACCAAAAAGTCCGTCCGTCTGTC
>JAQFXM010006780.1:0-12770 GCA_034693345.1 Entomobrya multifasciata | reverse complement strand
TTAAGTATGTACAAATTAAAGTTATCTCGGTACACAGTCCATCGGAGAAAGTAAAGTTATCCTTACCCATTTAAAAGGTAAACAGACCTTTTGAAAAGTGATACTGACCCTTTAAAACGTTTAACTGACCCTCTGAAAAGTTCTACTGACCCTCTGAAAAGTTTTACCGACCCTCTGAAAAGTTACATGCGTCCTTTGAAACAGTACATACACCCGTTGAAACAGTGCATGTATCAATTAAAACAGTGCATACACCATTTGAAAACTTATAATCGCCCGTCCAAAAAATATCCACCCGAATCTCACGTAGTAACATGCATCATTTTAATAAATACAGATGCACCAACACCATCATTCCTATGTCACACGTGCAATCGTCAAATCTGACAAGTAAAAATGTACTAAACTGTATGTTTTCACCGCCACCACTTCAATATCGCACGCGTCTTCATCATCAAATTCGAAAAACTAAACTCATGTGTAAAATATAAGTGGCATCAAGACTTATACAACATACGCATAACAATGACTCACACTGTGATTTCTCATAATCATACCGAACACAATACATATAATACTTATGTTCATTTGTTACTAATCATTTAAAAATCTATGAGACTATTCTCTGTCAAAAATAATCTAAATAAAAATTGGAGAATATTGTTTTCGACATTTACTTCATGTAAAAAGTTCTAATAAAAAATATTTCAGTATAACCGCACGTGCAATTGCAGCAGTGAAAGTAGCTTTTGATGAAATTTCATGAAAAACAATATGATCAATGTGTGGGAAAACAGTTTGATGGATATGGAAACCATTTCAGCTACGACAAATATACGTTTGAATGTTACGTTTGCAAAAGAGTAAGCTTAATGCTAAGCATCATTTTCATAACGCTCAAAAATTAATAAAACCACCAGAGTCCACAAATCAGGATCTCAGTTTTTCTCTAGTTTTCACTCTGAAAACATCAATATTCTCGAGCCTTCAGTCATCATCATCTTTCTAAAAGTCTACCAGGTCACATCGTAGAGTCAGTTTTTTTAAAAACTCAATATGAAGTGTCCAGTTTGTTTACAGTTTTGCAAGTCTACGGACTTATTGTTAGAACATGTCAACCAGCATTATTGCTTATACTGTCCAGTCAAGTACCATTATCTACCGAACCATGCATTTGCATGTCAAGGTGCGGCAAAGACCCCATCTTCTTGTGAAATCTGTTCATCAAACTTTAACAACGTTTCAGATCTAATGGATCATTACCGACAACATATATGCTCAACATGTCAAAAATGTTCGTGTACTTGTAAATGTAAGTGTTTCCGTACTAAAATAATGCGTAACTGTCAATATAGAACGCTACTAAAAAGAGTTTAAATAAATTATTTTGTAATTGATTCGATAAATAGCTTCACAAGTTACGCAGAAAGGAAGTGGAGAAGTTGTGGATAACGAAATTCCTGGCCCGTCAAGAACACAGTCCATCCCACAGACCAGCAGTGAAAATAATACGGATCATCCCAACAAAGAAAGCGAGGGCACCAACAGGATAAATGAATCTTCAAACGGAGCAAACTCAAGCACTGCACCCAGCAAACCCAGAGCAACTAAAATAGGTACGCGTGTCGTAAATTTGTAGTAACAGTAGATGCTAATGATATATGTATAGTAACTACTCATTGCATAATATACTGCATTCTCTCTTTTAGCCCATGACGTTTATAAGGCTATGCAGAAACGAATGTGTGGACCATGCCAGATTCGTTTCAAAACCATTGCCGAGCTACAACAGCATATGTATACAGTCCACCAAGACGAATGTGAAAATTCGACTGAAAGTACCCAAGCAACCAAAGACCCGTTAACTGTACAACTCACCAGAAGTGTTTTAGACGAAACATACACTATGTATGAAGTTGACTTAAGTAACATTGAGGCCTATGACCTAGAAGGTTTATTTTGTACGTTAAAGGGGAAAGTTCTAAAAACATTAGGTGAAGTTTTACAACAAAAGAAACTATTTAAACTACAGTTTGACTTAAGTATGCAATTCCTTAAAGAAGAAGGAGCAACTGCTACTAACAGATTTGTACCAATGGAGTCGTTTGTGTTTACTGTAATGAACAATTTTGAGTTACGTCATGTTTACAATCTCATACGAGAACAGTACATTGTACGTATTGAAAATTTTGAAGAAAATGGTTCAGGACTAATTCTTGGAAAAATAAACAGTTTCAAATTTATAATAATGGACATAGGAAATTTAATGGGAGGCTCGAATGCTAAAGAACTGCCAGAAATACTAAGAACAAAAATGTACTCACTAGTTAACGTACCAGCTCATGATGATTTGTGCTTTAAACGGAGCATATTGGCACATTCAGATATCAAAGGTCATCTTGCCCGAAGAAAACAAAACCTTTACAAGAAAAGTTTCTACGAACCCTATTTAAATGATCCCATTGTGAATTGGGATGGGATAAAATTTCCCTTTTCGGTTTCCCAATTAAGCAAATTCCATTCGAATAACTTAAAAATAGGAGTTTCAATATTTTTGTGGGATGAATCTCCGGATACAATTGAGCAAGTTGATGTTAATCTGATAGAAGATCCAGATAATATAGACGAAATTGACCAAGAAATAGAGGACAACGAACACTCAAGTGTAGGATCGCCACTTTATGAACGAAAAAAACACATATTTGACGCTATACGAGCAAATGTGTATCCATTAAGTATTATAAAAGAGCAACGTGAGATCATGATTGACTTGCTGTTGGTAATGAATGGACTAGATGGTCACTACTGTCTGATTACTAATTTGACTGGGTTTTTTAGAAACCCAATGAGACCTCGGACAAGAGGAATCTGTCGATTCTGCTTACAGACATTTGGAACATCTTACGACCGTCATGTTGAAACTTGCGCAGAATTAGGTCTCCAGAAAATCCAATATCCCAGAGAAGACTATTTGAAATTTACTAAGCATAAGAACAGAATACTAGCAGCGTACTATGGTACGGCGGATTTCGAATCACTCTTGCTACCTATTGATGAACACCATGGTGAAACTGAAATGTTTCAAAAACATCGCCCAATTGCCTATTCATTTGCCATAATGGATTGGAAAAATGAACTTGTTACATCGGAATCCTATCTGGCCACAAATGAAGAGGAAAATGTCGCAGAGAGAATTATTGCTCAGCTCTTGGAACTAGCCGACAGATTAAATGAAAACATTGATTTCTTTGAAAAGGAAGCTTATCGGTTAGCCCCTGAAATCTTGAAGGACATCCCTATTCCAACTGTACCAGTAAAATGCCAGTGGTGTGGGAAAATGTCCAAGCCTGGATCAACTCATCGTCATCACAGCCACATCCCTCCGTACGAATTCGTTGGATATCTTTGTCAGGGATGTAATGTAAACGGAAAGAGTTCCAGAATGCTCAATATTTTTGTTCATAATCTTAAAGGTAATATTAGAACTAACAGCAAAATAGTTTTTCCGCCAGTGTGTTTATAAGAATGAATTATTTTTATTGTCAGGTTATGATGGCCATTTCCTGCTACGTGCGGCAAGCAACAAGCGATTAGTCAAGGATGTCGAAATGATAGCTCAGTCATCTGAAAAAATGACTTCACTACGGATAAACAACAAGTTGCAATTTTTAGACTCTTGTAATTTTTTCCACGACAGTTTAGACAACATAGCAAGGACTATGAATAGGGAAACAGAATTTAACGTGACGAGGAGATTCTTTTTGGAGAAGTATAGAAATGAAAACAAAGTCAATCTTTTACTTCAGAAAGGAATTTACAGCTACTCATATTTCACTTCGATGGATAAGTACAACGAGACATGTCTTCCTCCAATAACTGCATTCTACAACGACCTGAAGAGACAGCCGTGTACAGCAAAGGATTACCAGCATGCTCAAGATGTTTGGAAGGAATTAGAAATCAGGGACTTGCGAGAGTACACATTAATTTACTGTATCACCGATGTCCTTATCCTAGCTGATGCACTAATTCGGATGCGGAACATGTTTCTTGCCGATTTTAACATCGACGCTTTACACTACTTCAGTATTAGCCAGCTTAGTTTTGATTGTTGTTTATCTTACACTGGAATTTCTCTGCAAATACTTAAAGACCCGGATCTCGTCATGTTCTTTCGAACAGCTCTTAGAGGAGGATTTAGTAGCGGTAAGAGATAATACATAGAATATATGCAGCCCATTTGTTGGAATAGTGGAATATTAATAAGCAAACTAATTTTTTGTCCTTTCTTAAGGAGGTTCTATCAAACATGCTACTGCAAACAACAAGTTTTTGCCTGGATTTGATGAAAGCAAAGAAAGTTCCTTTATTATGTACTTTGATGTAAGAATTTTTTCACATCTTATGACTTATAACCTAAACGAGTTTTTGCAAAAGTTTTATGATAAACACTTATTTATGATCTCTTTTTTAAAAGATTAACAATTTATATCCGTGCGCTTTATCATCGTCGACAATGTACTGAGACATTGATTGGTGTTCAGCGGAGAAATTCGAGAAAATACTTCGTGAAGGAGAGTCGCTTATCATGTCAACAGCAGAAGACGCTGAATTTGGATACTACTATGAGGTACAATTTCAAAAGTTTTTAAATGCAAATTAAAATCCATAAATATGTGGTAACTATAAGAAGTTGTTATAATTAATTTCTGAAACGCTAGGTGACTTTGTTCTTCCCGGAAAGCACACATGACTTTTTCATGCAGTTCCCACCAGCACCGTACAAGCGACAGATAAACTATAATGAGCTTTCAAAACGCCAGCATGATCAGGCTACTGTCTTGGGTGTAAGCGAGGCAAGGTTGACGGAACCCAAACTTATCGCGGATTTGCACGATCCTAACCAGTACAAAGTACACTACAGGACATTACAATTCTACCTTAGCATTGGTGTTAAGCTTGCTTACATACACCGGGTGGTTAAGTTTCGTCAGAAACCTTTCTTGAAGCCATACTTTGACCTCCTTGCTGAGAAACGGAAAAAGGCGCCCTCAAAGCTTGAGCAAAACTTTTTCAAGTTACTTGGTGAGACCTAGTTTCAAAAATAACGAAATTCGATAGACTAAAGTGTATGATCTAATGAGAAAATACATTGGTACCTTTAAAGGAAATACGATTTATGGGAAATGTGGCGAGCAGAAGGAGAAGAGGACAAATTATCGAATCGTGAGGAGTCGTGCTGATGGCCTGAAGTACAATAGGAAACCTACTGTATCCCGAGTCACCATTCTGGACAAAGAAGCTGGCGAAGACGACCTGGTTATTGTGTCACTTAAAAGGCTTGCTGTCACCCTGGATCGACCCGTTTTTATCGCTGCTTCGTGCTTAGATTTGGCGAAAATGTTGCACTACAAATGGTTTTACAATTTTGCTCTTCCATTATGGAACAGACCAGGGAAACCATTATCGTTACTAGGGCTTGACACGGATAGTTACTGGGTCCATTTGTATGCAAAGGACGTTTTTCAAGATATGTTAGACCATCAGGAATCTTTTGATAATTCAAATTTTGATCCTGATCATCCCTTGTTCGGAAAGTATCATTCCGACAAAAATAAAAAGAGACTAGGCTTTATGAAGTCCGAATTAGTAGACGGTTGTATTTCAGAGTTCATTTATTTAAGACCTAAACAGTACATGTTTCGGGTGGAGTCCACTAACGGAATTAACAGAGTAACTGGGCAAAATTCTTATCTTCATTACGATGTTAAGCGTGGCAAGGGAATAGATAGAGTTGCGCTTGAAAAAGAATGCAATTATGATCAGTACAAAGACTGTTTGGTCAATTATGTTCAGTACACAAACACGAGCATAAACATAGTATCAAAGAAACATCAAGTACACACGGTTAAGCAAAGGAAACGTGGTCTCATGTCAGCGGATTCTAAACGATTCGTAATGCCTGACGGTGTACACACGTTGCCGTTTAACCATTATAAAATTAAACGTCCAAGATTAGAAATCCCAGATCAAGACCCATGTACATGTCCCTACTGTCAAGACTAGACTTCAGTGAAGTTCTTAATATTTTAAGCAGTGTTTTAGTTTTATAGTATATTTGTATATTTAATTAATTATAATTATACTTATAGTATACGTATACATAATTTTTATAGTATAGTATAGTAAAAACTTATACTTTATAGTATAGTATAGTATAGTAAAAACTTATACTTTAGAGTATAGTATAGTAAAAACTTATACTTTAGAGTATAGTATACATACTTTTATAATTATATTATACATATTTATACTTTATATTTTTATAATCGAGCTTGCATGCATTTTTATATAAATACTATATGCTCGGATATGTAGCATCTTTAAAAACACTTGATTCGGACTGGGTAATATTCAATTGTGCCAGGATAAAGGGTCGTAATTTAACAGTTCAAGATTACATACAAGAATACATGTACATATTTCTTTGTTTCACGGTCAGAATTACATTTAAACAGTACTTTATGGGTTAAATAGTTGTCACTAGATTTGTCATATATATATATATTATAATGAAAATGCAAGTGTACAAGTACAAATGATCGAACTGAAAAAGACACACACTGATGTTGAAAATGGGTAAACTTATTTTTAAATTGTTAAGCGAAAAGCTTCTTAATTTTAGTATGAATTAGAACAGTAAGGTACAGTTAATTATGTTGTGCTAGAACATAGTCATTTAACTTAAGTGGGCTTATACTTGGAATTGTTGAGTTAATTTGTACTGTTATGATTATGTATACTAAATGAGAACAAAACACGCAAAGAAGGAATTTAATAATATGATTCAGTTTGTAAATAAAAATTGATTTAATATATAATAATGTACATTTTAATTTGATTTTGTACAAATATTTTCATGTAAATTACATACATCTACAAAATGTCATGTGCGTGCAACTGGTCAATGTGCCTGTTGTACTTTAAATTTGCACGTTTGTACAAAACAAACCCAACAAAAAGAAATACCAAGAATGATAATATGATGATGATGACGATCCAGAACCACTTCATTCCCACTTCTTGATCTGATGAGGTTTCTGGGGTGCTGCTACTGATGATGATGGTAGAAGTAGTCATTGTTGTGGTGCTGGTGGTCCTTGGGCTTGTGATGGGCATCATGGTAGTAGGGGACAACACAGCACACATTTCAGGAGAAAAGGGCTGAATAACAGCAACAACAGCCACCACACCGTCCACAGATTCCAAACAAATTTCCCCGTTGGACAGCAGGACAAAAAAACATCCGTCCTTTGTGCATGGCACACAATCGTCCACGATGCTGCATCCTTTAAAAAAAGAAAACAAGAAATATTTAAAATCATATTAAAACTGATTTCATACACATATAATTATAAATAGTAAATATGCATTTTTATATACCTTTTCCACCACCAAAAAGCAACAACAACAAAAATATCTCCAAACTCGTCTTCATCCTCATCCTTTCGTCTTCCTTCCTTCGTTTATGCAACCTGAAAAGAAAACAAAAATAAAAATAATTAATAATTAGTTATCATCACATAAATAAAATTAAACTTTTGAAAATATATGAATTTTTTAATTACTGATGTGACACTTACCTTTAAAAAGTGTGAAATTTGGCTTTCTCTCCTCCTTACTCACTAAAACAAAGTTATAAACTTTATGCTGCAATGCAATGCATTCAATTGTCAGCTTTCACAAAAACCAAAACAATCCATAAAGACAAGTTGGTTCAAGAAAACGGTCGCGAAGCTTTTGTAATTATTTCTGGACTTGGGCGTTCAAATATTACAAAAAATGAAATATGGCACAAAATGGAATTTTAAATAAAAGCTTTATAAAGTTACATTGTTTTTTACCTATTATTAGATTTAAATGCAAACAATTTAAACAATTTAATTTTCTTTCCACTTTTTTATGAAATTTCTTCCCATTACTTCACCATAATATGAATTGCCTTTATCATTTTTTTTTGCGCGTCTAAAATGCCAATATGCAAGTTCTTAGTTTAATATCATGCTTTTTTAAATTCTTTGCGTTTAAAAAAATGTTCATTGAATATCTGCATGATTTGACGATAAAAAAGTACAATAAATAGTCACCGCAAAAAAGTCTATGTAAAGTTCATCTATTAAGAAAACGGGGTAAAGTGATAAAAAATGTAACCAAAACATGTGCGTGAACATAATTTATACAAACAAATTTTACTCCGTACAGTAGCAAGGAATAGATATTAATTGACGATTTTCAAATAATAGTGCATTTATAACGTTTCATTATACTATTTAAAATGTTTTTGGAGCTTTTTTGATTTATTTGATTAGATAACATCTAGATTTAGCATCTTTAAAATTAGAATTCAATAACCAGGTTTATAAAGTAATACGTAGTTACAAAACTTATATTGTTTCATTTTTTTTAGCATGTTTAGTGGTTGCATGTTACGACATAGAGACTCAAAAAAGAGATTTAAGGGTAACAAAATATTCTCATGCAAGGATTTAAACACTTTGCTTGCAAAACAACATGTATAAAAATACCTTTATCAATAAAATAGTGTTTACAACTAAATGCTACTTACGAAATACCACATACTGTTAAATAATCTGTAAACAGACGTTCAGTATTTACAACATTGTACGAAAACAGTTTAACACAATACGTCGATACTCTTCACGGGTAACAATTTTCCCTTTCCGTGCTTTTCGAAGTTTTTTAAAGGTGGCGTACTCCCGACACTGTAACCTGATGAGTTGTCGTCTGGCATCTACATATAATATATTTTTCATGAGAAATTTCCATCTAAGCTAATTCATGTGGTTAGGTTTTGTAGTAAATACTAACCATTTAGATCCTTTTTGATCGAACTTGGTATTGGTTTCACGTTATCCTCTTAAAATAAAAAAATATGCTCTTAGATAGATAATGAAGCGCGTACGCTTGTATTTATAAAAACATCCTTAAATCTGTCGATGGTTGTTACGACTTAAAATATATTCATAGATAAGCAAGCACTTTACCTCCTTCGAGAGTTCGTTCCGAACGCATGCGGCTTGTTGTGCCTGTAGGTGGTTCGTTCGCTGATGATGGTTCAGTAGAGTCTTGAATGAACGACTCGTTTGCTTCAAATTAAAAAAAGGTTCACACGCATTTTTGTACATATTGAGCTGAAAGTTTTTCCTCGTGTAATAGCTGACCACATACCAATATTTGAGTGTTTTTCTGCTGACTGAATTGATTTTGATGAAACAGCATGTGGTTGGGTTGCTGAGGGTTCGGTGTCATTGTTTGTGTCAATATCTTTTTGAAAAGATACAAAATATGGATACAATCAATAAACTGTATTATATAGAAAACTTTCATTAAGCGCATTGTCATACCCAATTCTAAGAGCATTGTGGTAGTTTCAAGTGCCTTCTCTGTAGGTGGTAGTGTAGGAATAAAAAAAGTGGGTTTCCCAGCTTTTACGTTTGTGGTAGTATCTTAAATTGATAAAAAAGAACTCAGTATCGAATTTTTGATTTTGCTTTTGTAATCAATACTACAATCCTTTAAGTACCTTCAAATAGAGTTCCAGTAGCAGTTTCCATACTATCAGCAGGTGGTCGGTTAGTTGTCGGTGGAACGACAGCTTCATTTGTCAGATTGAACGACGCAGTTTGGCCTTTAAAAATTACATGAAAACTTTGCGTAAAATGCATTTTTATGCTTAGAATGTAATCTGCTGTTACGTTTATTTCTTCCTGTTGAACACTTACTTTGACAATAAGCTGGATTACGGATCTTTGATCTGTAGTGCACTTTTGGGAGATTACTTTTCCCACAGAAGTGATGATGAGTTGAGGATTCATACCATACACACCTTTTAGACAAACACAAGTTACAAGCGCTAAACTTTTCACACACACCTTTTATTGTGCAAACAAATCCAAGCACAATGAAACACACCAAAAAAATAGAATGATTCATTTTGGATGGACTGATTTTTATCCCTGTTTACTTCTTAAGTGCCCCTTGAAACCTTTTTTCCCTTTTTAATATTTTTATCGGTATGCATGCGATGTGTTGCGAGATGGTATGACAAGATGAATGTGATCATGAGATCTTTGCGATCCTATTTTTCACATGTTTTTCTATGAGTCATTATGTGACGAAAGTTGAAATAAAAATTCGTATATAAACATCCGTCAGAGATTTGGTCAGTGTCATTTGTTGAGCTGATCTGAATCATCACATCTAGCAAGCAGTGTTTAGCTGTGGAAGTTGTTTACTCATTTTGTGATTGCGTACAAGTTAAAAGTTGCTGACTTTACAGTTTCCAGTGTCTTTGTATTCTTTTACTACATGCATTTTTGTTACGGTAGCTATCTTGAGCATTTTTGAATGCTAGTTTAGCTTGAGCAGTGGTGGTGGTTTTCTTGATTTACGTGTCTTTTTGTTAATTCAGCTATCTTGAGCATTTTTTAATGCTAGTTTAGCTTGTGCAGTGGTGGTGGTTTCCTTGATTTACGTGCGTTTTTGTTACGTTAGCTGTCTTGAGCATTTTTAAATGCTAGTTTAGCTTGCGTAGTAGTGCAGTTTTCATTGTGTAACTTGGCTATATGAAAGCTTTTTAAAGTGTTTTTAGCTGATGAATATTTTTTTGTTCATGTCAAACATATTATTCTTACAAAGTCTGTGTAAAAATTATCGAAACGAATTCTTGAGCAATTTATATTTTTAAATAAAATAACGATAAAATAATTGTTTATCTTTAATATCCAACACTTTTATTCAACTTTTGCTCGAGCTTAATAAAAAAGTCCACATAATTTAACATGACAGAGTCAAAAACCTCCATTATGATTAGCGCTGTGGTCTTAGACCGGCCACATGACTGTCCTGGATTCTACTGTGAACCAGTGACCGAGAGATATCCATGTGATGGGGTACATTATGACTCCATTACTGGAAACGTGCCTACATATATTTGCTTACATTATCCCGAGCAATGTCAAGATGGAGCCGAGACTACGTATTTCCTCTTGAAATGTCTCGCACTTGGAAAAATTTCTGTGGATGACTGGAACCTTTTCTTTCCTGTGAAAGGCGACAGGAATCTTGTCGTTCCGAATTTTTCTGACGAGGATGATGACGAATGTGTTGGATTTGAAATCCGGACTGATGGAAGGGACCGTGTTCCAATGATGAAGAATTCAACCATTCTTCAAGCTCCATACGATTTTCACCCAAAAACAAAGAAAATTCACACAAGTCCATGTCTACATACTGCAGAATGTGACCCATACACGCGTTTTCGATATGCGCAGATGCAAGCATGCATCCGTAATCCCACTTTACTTGTGAAAGAAGGATTGGGTAAGTATATACGTATACAGTCGCTTTCATTTGTCATTGTGTTTTTTTCAATTGCAGGTGTCTAACATTAATCATATTTCTGAAACATTTTTATTTTCTATGTTTTAGATTTTTATCACTACTTCAAGTATGCCTCTTGGGTCAATGTGTATGCTCATTTTGAACAAGATGAAGGTCTGCAATGGCAAACCGTTCTTCTTCAAAAACGCTGCTGGCCCGGAAGGTATTACGGCTATGCTGCAAAATACTTTTGGACTCCGGAAAGTCTTGTTATTCCGGACGAGTTTAAGGCGCTGGATTCACCACAACCACCAACACCACCACCATCTCCACCACCTGCGCGAAAAGGACTTGTTCATCAACTTCAGTTTGCAGGATGAAGGACTTTTTCTTTTGGATCAGCTAATACAGCATTTCCACAACTTTGGATTCGACAACAAAGCGCTTCGGCGTGTACTCTTCACCCGGATGGAAAATATTCGCGTGATCACTGACATCCCTTCCTAGCTCAGTATTGCCGTTGTTTACTTTCCCCACTTTTGGTATGCTTAAATTCTGTTGTGAATGTGAAATATCTAGTCTTATATATTTTATACCCTTATTATTGTGCAATTACAAAGTCATTTTATAGCAATTTATAGTTTAGATTTAGTTTACCAATTTGTCATCCCAATTACTATCATTAGCTTATGAAAATGTTTCATCAGTATGTTTTCTTGAAAAGAATCTAGTCGTGAATATTTATGTTTAACTTTGTGCAGTGTACACCTATATGTGTTTTATCATGACTGGTTTTTAGTGATTATATAACATTTTTAAGCGTTTTTGTTGGTGATTGTAATATACACATGTATTTATAGCTATGTTCACTAGTGTAGATTTATCCATTATACTTTTATCATGTAAACATTTGTCTAATCTTTGTTTCCTTTTTTTTGGAACTGCAGTTCTACTTTCATAAAGTTTCATGGTCTTAGTTGCATTAAAACAGGTTATTGTTACTTTACTGGTGGGTCTTTGTAAGTTTTCAATTGGTCTCTTTAACTTTTCAACGGGTCAGATATACTTTTCAATGGGTCAATAATACTTTTCAATGGGTCAGTATTATTTTTCAAAGGGTCAGTATAACTTTTCAAAGGGTCGGTATAACGTTTCAAGGGGTCTGTATAACATTTTAATGGGTCTATTATAATCATTATTTGGTCTGTTACTTTTCTTCAGCTCGTTGTTGCTAAAAATTGTTTATTGAGATTTCCGTATTGTATTGATTTGTAATATTTTTGGAATCTTGCAGGTTTTTATAAAAAAAGACAAAATCTTTCTCCAAAATGACTGTACAGAGATTACTTTATTTTGTACATACTTAT